>NQWY01000013.1:0-11994 GCA_019425655.1 Rhizophagus prolifer
TAACCGACATAACCTATATCAGGACCCTATTATCAACGGCTCGGAAGTGTCTAGATTATCCGTGGCGATTCAGTTCTGAAAAAAATCGCTCTTCCAAAGAGAACTATTCCAACGAGTTCGAGCAGGCATGGCAGGCATATCCAAAACGTGCTGGTGGTAACTCCAAGGCCGCTGCCTGGAAAGCCTGGAAATCTCGAATCAAAGACGGTGTTACCACTGAGGCAATGCTGGCAGGCGTAAGCCGTTATGCCGGGTATGTTCGCGCCACTGGTAGCGAGGGAACTCAGTTCGTCAAACAAGCAGCAACGTTCTTCGGTCCTGATCGGCACTTCGAAGAGGTATGGCAGCCTCCCGCAGGAAAAACCAACGTACGAACCGGAATGCTCCCTCTATCAGGGTTCAGTGAACAAGATTACGGCCAGTCAGACTGCAACTGGTAAGCAGGAGATATCACAATGCTGAATATTAAACAACGCGAAGAAAGGGAAGCTCTGGTGGCAAAGCGCGAAGGGCTTCGTGAAGAACTGGCGTTTGCTTTAGAGCATAAAAAACCATGGCAGTGGGGGAGTTGGGAATCTGGCGAGGTACATGCTGCCACCTGTGAAATGCATGGTGACTATCAACGTATTTCCCTAACTGGAAAAGCCTATCGTGGCGTTGAAAACGTCAAGCATTCCCAATGCCCGGAGTGCGTGAAAGCGGAACTGGCGGACATCGAATCCAGCCTGCGTGCATTACGTGTGGTCGACCTGCTGGACAATGCGGGGATAGCACGACGTTTCGAAGCATGTGAATTCGATAACTACCAGGCTATCAATCAGGATGCGGCCAAAAATCTCGCGTCCTGTCAGCGTTACACCCACAGTTGGCCTGAGCGTCTGAAAGCCGGAACCGGGTTAGTCATGACCGGAAACTGCGGTACTGGTAAAAACCACCTGGCAGTTTCTATTGCGAAAAGCATCATTCGCGATCACCTCGCTAAAGTGGAAATAACCGACGTCATGCGCCTCACCCGGGCTGTGAAAAGCACGTGGCGCCACAATGCTGATGTGACAGAGGAAGATGTCATTGAGCGATTTGCTTCACTGGATCTGCTGATTATCGACGAAGTAGGTGTTCAGTTCGGTAGCCCGACTGAAATGACCATCCTGCAGGAAATCATCAATGCCCGGTACGAAAGCATTCTGCCGACAATCCTGATCAGCAATCTCACATTCGACCAGTTGAAAGAGACGATTGGTGAGCGAATCGTGGACCGGGTTACCGATGGTGGACGCAACCGCCTTGCATTTGGCTGGGGAAGTTTCCGCGCTATCGTGTCAGGAGTTGTAGCATGACCCCTGTCTGGAAAAATGAAGATCTGGAAGGTGCGGTAATCGGCGCTATTTTTCTTCGTGGTGCCGACCCTGAGGTACTGGATATTCTCTCCAGAGTTACGTCCAGCGCCTTCTCGGTACCACAGTATCGGGAAATCTACACTGGGATCTGCCGTCAGGCGCGAGGGGCCGGTGTTATCGACCCTGTATTGCTCTGCGAAAGCATGCCAAAGCACAGCGCAATCATTCTGGACTCAAGCCGTATCACATGGGCGAAGTCGGCGCTTGTTTCCTACGTTTCGACGCTGGAGCGTAATGCAGCTGTTCGCGATGCCGAAGCTGTAATTGAAAGGGCGCAGGCAGATCTGCGGAGTGCTCACAATGGTGATGCAGCTTTATCGGCATTCAGGGCCGCACAGAACAGCATTGCCGCAATTTCTCTCGAAGAAAAGACCGTTCAGCCAGTTCATATCGACGACATTCTTCCTGCAGTAGTGGATCGGGTAGATGCACGCAACCGCGGGCTCGAAGAAGCCAGAAGCCTCATGACGGGTATTGAAGAGCTTGATGCAAAGACTGGCGGCATTGAACCAACAGACCTGGTGTTTATCGCTGCGCGTCCGTCGATGGGTAAAACTGAATTGGCGCTGGATATCATCGACAAAGTTTCTGAGCAGGGCCGTGGTGTCCTGTTCTTCAGCATGGAAATGCCAAATATCCAGATCGGTGAGCGGATGGTATCCGCTGCCGGTGGCATGTCGGTTTCACGCCTGAAAAAGGCCGCTGATTTTGACGATGAAGACTGGGCCAGGCTGACCAATGGTGTAGAGCGCCTGACTGGTCGTAGCATCTGGATGGTTGATTCCACCGATCTGACAGTTGATCAGATTCAACAGATAGCTACCCGCCTGCAGCTGGCACATCCTGAAATAGCGCTGGTGGTCGTGGATTATCTGGCACTTATCAAAATTGAAAGCACTGCACGATATGACCTTGCCGTCGGTGAGGTGTCAAAAGGGCTTAAGCGCCTGGCTAAATCCAACAAAACGCCAGTTCTTGCTCTGAGTCAGCTTTCTCGTGGTGTCGAAACTCGGCCAAATAAACGTCCAATGAACTCCGATCTTAAAGACTCAGGTGAGATTGAGGCAGATGCTGATCTCATCATGATGCTTTATCGCGATGAAGTTTATAACCCTGAGTCGCCAGCAAAGGGGATAGCGGAAATTAACGTGACCAAACAGCGCAACGGTGAGCTGGGCACGATCTACCGTCGATTCTATAACGGGCACTTCCTGCCAATTGACCAGGAGTTAGCAAAGCAACGTTCAGCTCCACAGCAGAAAGCCCAGACCAGACGTTACTCAAAAGAAAGGCATTCCAGCAATGCAGACTATTAAAACCATCAAGGCAGCGGGGGCAACCGTATGAAACTGGAAGCATCACTCAAACATTTCAGCCCTCAGGGCATGCACATCAGCGACGACGTGAAAGGAACCTCTCCGGGCCGCCTTACAGGAACAGATGTAATGGCGGCAATCGGCACTACCAGCAGTCGCGCGCGTTTCGGCCTAGCGGCATTCTTCGGTAAGGCCGGAGTAAGCAAAACAGATGAACAGTTGGCGGTTCAGGCGCTGGCGCAATTTGCTATCAAAAACGCACCTAAAAATGTTCGCAAAGCCTCTGGCGACGCGCTTGGAGCTTGCATGTTAACGGTGGCGCAGTTTGCCTTTGCTGAATACTCCCGGTCGGCGGCTACCAGCGTTGCGTGTCACAACTGCGGCGGCACGGGCTTTATTGCCCAGCACGAAGATGTGATAAAGCACCCAGGTATTTTTAATGCAGACGGCGCCGAAGTGGTGGCTCCGTGGATCAGTAATGAGCTGGTGAAAAGGGTCTGCGGTACCTGCGGCGGGAAGAAGGTGATCCTTGCCCGGTGCAGGTGTGGCGGTAAAGGCGAAGTGTTGGACCGCAAAGCGACTAAAGACCGCGGCGCACCGGTTTTCAAAACGTGTGAACGTTGCTCTGGCAATGGCTTCTCTGCAATCTCCTCGGCGACGGTACACCGCGCCATTCTGAAGCGTCTCCCGGATCTCCATCAGTCCTCATGGTCACGCAACTGGAAACCCTTCTATGAAATGCTGGTGGACACTCTGCGGCAGGGAGAGCATCATGCAGCAGTGGAATTTGAGAAGGCAACAACTTATTAATATGATCGGAGCAAATGGCGACACTTTTTTGCACGTTAGTGTTGACTTTGCATAAAACTGTCCTGTATGCTTCTGATTATGGAGTATAACGCCTGTAGATAATTAACCTCGAAAAGCCCGCCACGTTGCGGGTTTTTTTGTACCCGTATTTCCTGCGCACCGCCCGCGCATTCATCACGTCGAACCAATCCATTTGAAATGAGCCTTTGAGGAAGTCAGTTAGCGCTGGCGAGCCTCGACGGGCTGGTTTCCTGTGCGGCAAAGGTTCATTTCAAAGTAAGGCATACGCATATCATGAGCATCACCCAAGAACGGCTGAAAGAGGTTCTGAAGTACGACCCTGTGACTGGTTTATTCGTTTGGATCAAGCGAACAAACTCACGGTCTACGCCTGGCAAAATAGCCGGGAACGCAGATACGTACGGCTATATCCAGATAATGATCGATAAGAAATTAATTTTCGCTCATCGGTTGGCTTTTTTGTATATGGACGGTGCGCTGCCGCCGGCTGATAAGTGTGTCGATCATATCAATGGCAATCCCAAAGATAACCGATGGGACAACTTACGCATCGTTACCCAGTTTGTTAATCAGCAGAACAGACACAAAGTCCGAAAAGGGGCGAAGTCCGGGCTGATTGGAGCAAACTGGTGCAAAGCTCGCGGCGTATGGCGCTCCGCTATTCGCATCAACGGGCAACGTAAAGAGCTTGGTAGTTTCCAAACTGCGGAGTTGGCTCACGAGGCTTACATGAAAGCTAAAGCTGAAATGTGCCGTTAACGCCTGCACGACATCAAGCCCGCCTCAGTGCGGTTTTTTTTATACCTGCAATTCTTCGCACCACGCTCGGTGCAATTCAACCTTTGACAGAGTGACAATAACGCCGCATAGCGGCCTTCTTTCCCCTCGTATTGAGAGGATTCACAGCAATAAGAGGGGGCTAAATGTCCGATCCATTAACCGGCACTGGTGCAGTTCTCGGCGGCGGTCTGCTGGGCTCCGTGCTTTACGGGGTCTTAACCCATACCGATTTCGGCGTGGTATTTGGCGCTTTCGGTGGTGCGGTGTTTTACGTTGCGACAGCAACAAACCTTACGCGCGGTCGCCTGACAGGGTATTTCCTGACATCGTTCATTGTTGGTGTGCTTGGGGCTGGTTTTATTGGTTCATGGCTAAACGCCTTTACGCGCTATGAAAAACCTCTTGATGCACTTGGTGCAGTGATTCTGTCTGCGCTGTGTATAAAAATCCTAACTTTTCTTAATAACCAGGATCTGAACAGCCTGTTCGGCTTTTTCTCGCGGTTACGCGGAGGAGGGGGGAATGGTAATTGAACCTGCTGCACTGGCTAACGCAATTATCTCTGCTGTTATCGTTATTGCACTGATGTTTTATCAGCGTGGCAGTGCGAGACATCGCCCACTGATATCGCTGATGGCTTATTTCACTGTGCTGGTATACGCCAGCGTTCCTTTCCGTTATCTGTTCGGCCTGTACCATGAATCGCACTGGTTTGTGGTGCTGGTGAACGTCCTGATATGTGCTGCCGTTCTCTGGACTCGGGGAAACGTGGCGCGCCTTGTTGATGCACTGAGGCACTAATGAACCAATCACAATTTCAAAAGGCGGCTGGTATTAGCGCCGGGCTCGCTTCGCGCTGGTTTTCGCGCATCGATGCTGCAATGAAGGAATTCGGCATCACAGCACCGCTCGATCAGGCCATGTTCATCGCACAGATGGGGCATGAGTCCGGCGGGTATACCCGGCTGGTGGAAAGCCTGAACTATGCGGCGGAAAACCTGGTCCCCAACTTCGGCAGCCACCGGATTACCAACCAGCAGGCCGCCGCACTCGGCAGAACGGCAACGCAACCGGCAAATCAGAAAGCGATAGCCAATCTGGTTTACGGCGGTGAGTGGGGCAAAAAGAACCTGGGCAACCAGATTGCTGGCGATGGCTGGAAATATCGCGGTCGCGGCCTGAAGCAAATCACCGGCCTGAGCAATTACCGCAGCTGTGGGCTGGCTCTGAAGCTGGACCTTGTCACCCAGCCTGAGTTGCTGGAACAAGATGAATACGCTGCACGCTCCGCCGCGTGGTTCTATGTCTCTCATGGCTGCCTTCTTCATTCCGGCGATATTGAGCGCGTGACACTGCTTATCAATGGCGGTCGTAACGGGCTGGATAAACGCCGTGCGCTGTTTAACCTGGCAAAATCAGTGCTGGTGTGAGGTGAGCATGGGTATTGAAATGATTGTCGGCCTGGCTGTTGCTGTTCTTGGGGCCATTGCAGCTGCTTTCGGTTTTGGTCATGCCTCTGGAACGACTAAAACGGAAGCAAAATTCCAGAAGCAAAACACCGAAGAGAAAGCCGCTGCCACTGAAGCAGTTGCAGAACGCCGGGTAGACGTTACGAAAGAGGCCAGCAATGTACAGCAGACTGTTAACCATATGCCTGATGACGATGTTGATCGCGAGCTGCGTGACACGTGGAAGCGTCCCGGTGGTGGTTGATACCGCCTGTGACTGGGTAAAGCCAATCTACCTCACTGATCACGATATCGATGTTATGGACCGTCAGACGAAGAAAGACATCCTGACCCATAACAAAGCGTGGCAGGCGAACTGCCAGAAACCAATAGAAGTGAGGTCCAAATGATCGCAGCCATCGGCACAATTCTGGTCTGGTTGATAATTGGCATTGCTGGTATTGGTGCTATTTTCTGTGCCTTCATTGGCTTGCTGTTTCTCATCAACTGGCCTAAATAAATTCCCCGCCTTAAACCGAGTGGCAACCGGCGCAGGCCCAGCGAACAGGGTAACCAATAGCCTCGCAATAGCGGGGCTTTTTCACATCTGAGGATTACCAATGACCGTACGTGCTAAATTTTTCTGCCAATCAATTCAGAAGGCAGAAGATGATTCATATCGAACCATCCACATGAGCCCAATTACTGCTGACACCGAAGAAAACAAGGCGTGGTCAAAGTACACGCCTGACGGCCAGTTGACGATGCATGTGTCCAACCCGGCAGCATTCGACCAGTTCGAGCAGGGGAAGGAATACTACATCGACATTCAACCAGCTCAGTAAGCATTACAAAGCTCATCCGCTGGTGGGCTTGATAATGGGAAAACAGTGATGCCTATAAATTTTGGTAATTAGAAAAAACCTCAGATAAGTGCTAAAAATTTTCCCAGTAAACAACGATGAGATGAAGAATGAAAATCCTGGGATTTGATGAGCACAGAACAAAACGTGGGAGTGGTGCATTAAAGTTCTTTGAGCTGGAGCGTGTACCAAGCAGTGACTGGGTAAAGATATTCGAAAGCCTGTTCACAGAAAGTGGTGATGAGGCGTGGGTTGAGGGGTATTGCATAGTGACGAACTGCCCAAGCAGTGACATAGCTGAAAGGCTGGTGCAGTTACAATCAAAATGCGAAGAAGCAGAAACCATATTCAGAACTCAGTGCCCAACCCTCTGAACACTAATCGCCGCCTTCGGGCGGTTTTTTATTGTCACAAACAACGCATATCCACTCCAAGGGATGAAGAACTAATTATCTCTTTGAGGGGGTAAAAGCAACAGCCAGCACCCGCTGGAGGGATTGATAATGATGGCTTCGTGATCCCTATGGTTTTTAGGGTATGGAAATAGGCATAAATAGGCTCCCTGGGTAAATAAACGTAGCGAAAGTCACAGACATTAGATTTTTTTCATGTGATTGAATTATTTAAAGGCTAACATCATCCACATAAAATGAATCACTTGAGGAAGGAAATGTTGTGGCTCCGATACTTGTTTTTGCCAATAACGAACATGTGAGAGTATTGAGAATTCGTGATTACAGAAGCAAAATCAGATACCTGCATTCAAACCAAGAAGTAAGATCTCTGGATGTCATAATGGTTTTTTCAACCTTCCTCAACGGGAAAAGCGGTGCTGTCCTGGTGGCAGCAGACAGATATGTAAGCAGGAAAGAAATTCTCGAGGCTTATGATGCGCTGCTCAGTTAAAATCCAGACTGAAGACTCACTAAGAAGTGGATCAGACAGCCTGCTGAACCACAAAGTTAGATATTCACAGTAATAATCTGGTGCGCGGGGTAGCAGGTTAAACTGTTCCGGACGAAGCGTGACGCTGCTACAAGCTGGAGGATGGTGCAGACGACCTATATCTTCTGGCTCAATGGTTCGAATCCATTCCTGATTACCTCATTTAAGCCATCTACTTCCGCTAGTGGGTATGAAAATGGTTTTAACCTCAAGCGTTGAACCAATCAGCTGATTATCTTGCGCAATTGGATTTCTTCCTGCTCGTTGAGCTTGGCGTACTCGCTGATTTGTTTAATAAGTGACTCTTTGTTATTAGACATCATGGATGAAACGTAGCAATCAGTTCTCCATTCGAAAAAACTCACTAAAAACAAGAGGGTTGTTTTTGAGTACTGATAATGTATTGAGAGGTCATTGCAAATTCTTTTCTTTTCCATGGGGTAAGTTTCTACTTAATGCAAATTATCGGCATTTATAATGCTTCATTGGGTTGAGATACATGAATACTTCACTTTGAGTAAAGTGATACTTCATTACCGCTAAAATTAGTAGGATTAATCTTAGGTTATTGTTGTTTTTGGCACAATATGAATAATAAATTCGACTAAACACAACGATAACAAACGATGAAAATTCAATCTATTGCAATCGCTTTGCTGGTGGCGATATCGTCACCTTCATACTCAGCATTTCAGGAAAGGGAATACAATACCTGGTATCAGAAAGATGCAGTGCTTTACGACATTACGCAGACCTCAGAGGGATTGCCCGTCATGATAAGCATCTCGCAACCAGAGCGGGGATCAGCCAATATGCTCGTATCCTATATGTCCGAGGGTAGTTGTGGGGATAAGAAGGATTTTCTTAATGTGAACGGGAAGGATGTTCCTGCAACTTACAGCTGTGCATCAGTCGGGGTAAACAGGATTGATCACTTTGCAATTAATGATGCCGAAAAGGTCAATGAGATGGTTAACCACCTCAAGTCTGATTTCACTTTGTTGCTTCAGAACGATATTAAGGTCTGGGCTGCAAACATAAAGACGCCGAAGTACGGCATAGCGCCAAGATTTTAAATCGCCAGATATAACCGCCTCAGGGCGGTTTTTTTATGCCTTAAATTTGTCCATCAGAGGATAACTATGCAGGTCACTATTGATGGTGTCCCATACGTTCCCGCCAGCGTCGTTTCATCACGGATCGGCATTGCCATTTCGACGCATCAGCGCGCAGACGTTTTAAAGCGAGCACTCGAACAGCACATGAAGCATCTTCCCGCCGGTGCGCTGGTGGTGGTAGTCGATGATGGTTCTAAACCTGCAGCGGTAGTTCCCCACGGCGTGCAGCTGCTTCGCCATGAAACATCACTCGGCATTGTTGCTTCGAAGAACGCCAGCCTGTCAGCCCTGATGGACGCCGGGTGCGAGCATCTTTTTCTGTGGGATGATGATGCCTGGCCCATCGCCGATATCCGTGTTACTCGCTGGTGGATCACGCTGACCTCCCGACGGTTGAGCGTCATCCTGACAACGAGCCGAGGACGGAACGCCGCCGCGCATGGAGACTGTCATGAACAAAGAGCCCCGCGTATATGGCAGCCGATGGGATAAGGCCCGTCTGCGTTTCCTGCAGCAGCACCCACTATGTGTGATGTGCGAGCAGCAGGGGCGCATAACCCCAGCAACGGTGGTTGACCATATCGAGCCCCACAAACTCAAAGATGCGCTCAAGTCAGGTAACCCGCTGGCCATATCGAAAGCACAGCTCCTGTTCTGGAGTAAAGAGAACTGGCAGCCACTGTGCAAAGCGCATCATGACTCAACGAAACAGAGAATGGAGAAGAGCGGCGCGGTAATAGGCTGTGATGCCAACGGCTACCCGCTCGATCCTGCGTCTCACTGGAGCACGTAATGAAAGACCTCATCATTGAATACCGAGACGGTAAGTTTGTTCAGCTGGCGATTGATGGCGTGGAGATGAAGCACGTAACGTCTATCCAGTTCTCCCACACCGTAGGCGAGAACGTACCGACACTGACCGTCTCAGGGCATGTGTGGTCCGAGTACGGGAAAGGCGATCAGAAACTCGAACAGGTTGATAAACAGACGTCCTGGAATGTCGCATCAGGGCAGGGGGGGGGATCAAATCTTCAAAACCTTTGCCCCAAATGACCGCCGCCAAAGTTTGATTTTAACGCTAACCCGATTTTTTTAGTTTTAAGGTGTTGACATATGGCAGATAAACGAACCCGTTCCGACAGTTCGGCAGCAGCGGTTCAGGCCATGAAAAATGCAGCAGTGGACACCATCGATCCTCCGTCCCATGCAGGTTTGGAAAAAAAAGCCGAACCATTCTGGCATGACAATATCAGATCGAAAGCTCTGGACAGCTGGACGCCAGCCGACCTTCTGGCTGCCGTAGAACTGGCAAATAATCAGCTTTATATAACCGCCGTTTTACGCAAGGATTTACGCAAAGAAGAGCGTAAACGCGGGGAGGGACGCGACGAAGGACTGATAAAAGACCTCCGCAAACAAATTGTTGAGCTACAGCGAACTATCCTGGCTCAGCGCCGTGACCTCCAAATCCATTCCCACGCAACCAATGGCGAAAGCCGCGACCAGAAGAAACGCAATCAGAATGATCGTGATGCACGAAATACCAAAGCTGAGCATCAGGACCAGGACGACAATCTGATCGCCTTTCCCAAGCACGGATAAAAAACTATGACGCGAGGTGAGCGTGTAATAGCGTTCATTGAGCGCTTTTGCATCGTGCCGGAAGGTAAGCTTATCGGGCAGCCAATGCTGTTGGACCCCTTCCAGAAAGAATTCATCCTGGATCTTTACGACAATCCAGCCGGAACGGATATGGCGATCCTCAGCATCGCCCGAAAAAACGGTAAGACGGGTTTAATTGCCGGAATTCTGCTGGCTCATCTGGTGGGGCCAGAAGCGGTACAGAACACGCAGATTGTCAGCGGAG
The DNA here is from genome assembly GCA_019425655.1 of Rhizophagus prolifer. Lineage (NCBI taxonomy): Eukaryota > Fungi > Glomeromycota > Glomeromycetes > Glomerales > Glomeraceae > Rhizophagus > Rhizophagus prolifer. The sequence goes on from NQWY01000013.1 coordinate 10,566, forward strand.
CACTTAGCCGGGAACAGGCCGCAATTGTTTTCAACCTCGCGGTGAAAATGGTTAACCTGAACCCCAAGCTGAAGGAGATTGTTCACATTACGCCTAGCGGCAAAAAGCTGATCGGCCTGCCGTGTAATGTCGAATACAAGGCTTTATCTGCTGAGGGTAAAACCACGCACGGCCTTTCACCGATTCTGGCGATTCTGGACGAAACAGGGCAGGTACCGGACCTGCCTGGAATAGCTTCACTCAGGCACTGAACGGAAAAGCTAACAAAGTAAATGGTGCAGTGCCTGTTACCGAGGGCGGGACCGGCGCAACGAGTGCTGCTGACGCTCGCTCAAACCTCGGTTTGGGAAGTGCCGCTACCAAGGATGTTGGCGCCAATACTGGTAATGTCCTGGGAGTTGGATATTTTGGTTTTGGAACTCCAACTATTAATGTTTTAGGAAGTACCGAATCAGGGTTTTATGGCATTGATGGCTCTGGTACTGCCTGGGCGCCGCAAGCAGGATCAGGGATTGTATGCGGGTATGACCCAACGCGCCGACAGCAAATATTTACAGGAGTATCCGGCAATCTTTTTGTCAGGAACCTGGCTAGTGCTGCTATGAATACACCTTCGTCCACCATTCCATGGACACAGATGCAGTCTGTTGGAACATCAGATATTAATTTTAAACACGTCAAAGGCGATCTCGATGTTGCTGATTCTCTAGAAAACATCTGTCAAATGGAGTTTAAGCGATTCTACTATCTTGATGATGATGAGCAGACAGAGCGCCGGGGCGTAATTGCTCAGCAGATCGAACAAATCGACAAGCAATATGTTCACTCTGCTGAGGGCGTAGGGAAAATGACGCTTGACCTTAACCCACTGATGATGGATGCCCTTGCAGCCATAAAGGCACTTAACGCAAAGGTAGCAGAACTTAGTAAACAGGTTGATGAGCTAAAACAGGGTGGAGCTTGATATACCTGAAGACAGCATATTGAAACGGCTTCGCTAAGAAAACCGCCGTCCGACTTAAGAAAGAACGGGCGGCGGCTGGTTGCTCAGTGTTCATGCCCGAGCAAACGCGGGGAATATTACACGATAGATAGTTAAAGCCCAACCTGGCGTACAGTAGGAGACTCAGAGGTCAGCCACATGTCAGAATCTTCAAACATCTCCTCCAGCATGCGGTTCAGTTTTTCCCGATCACTTTTGCTGGCGTCGCTATTCAGGCCGTTTGCCTGCATCGGCTTCACCTTCACTTCGGCATCAGGGAAAATCTGATGCACCCGCTTCGTCAGCTCTGCCAGTATGATTTCTCTGGCCCCTTCTAGCCCTTCAACATTTCGCTTGTCATAAACCAGTTCAACAAACATACCGATCCCCTCTTAAGTGAAAATTGCCTGTGCTTGATCTGTTTTCATAAAAATACTACTGTATATG
>NQWY01000014.1:0-22725 GCA_019425655.1 Rhizophagus prolifer
ATTGTATTTATAAATTTAATCAAATAAAATGATACTGAATAACCAATAATGAAAGTAATCTAGGGACTTGGAATTTTCATTTTTTGATATTTCAACTGTACAATTAATTGTCATATATTTATATAACAGATATTACTTGTCACGCATTATTTGTCACAAGTAATAAGTCACGTGATTTACAAAATTAAATCCGTTTATTCAATAAATTTTGGAGGATGAATATAAACTCCTCACTAATAATCAGCCGCCCAACCATTTTTGCTTAGATAATCTTCAATTGCCTCTTTAAGTGCTAAATTAGGATATAAATCAGTTTCCCTACATTCGAGTCTTGACAATGGATCAAAATGTCCAATTTTTTTGAAATGTTCTTTCAAATGAGCTCTCTCATAAGTAATCCCCGATGGTGTAATAACCGGATCATGCATAATATTGAAAGATATTTTATCCAGAAAATAATCAGGAACTTCTTTTGTACCAAGATTTTCTTCTGATTGAGTAAAAACCTGTTCAATTTGAGAAAGCTTTTCGTCATATAACTTATTGATTTGATCTAACTTATCTTGAATTTCTGTTGGATGTAAATTAACTAATTTAGAAATTGCAGAGCCAATTGAATTTTTATTTTGGTTAACCTTTTGAAGTTGTTTCTCTCTCTCTGCGTCAATTAATCCTTTGATATATTTCAAAAATTCTGATTCATTCTTTCGTCGTCTTTGATCCTCAAGTTCCCACTTTCTTTTTCTTGCACTCAATAAAGCTTGAATTATTTCTCCAGAAAATGTTACTTTATCCTTAATAGCAAGATCATAAGCTGTCTGTAAATGTGAAATTGCTGAATCAAAATCTGCTTTTTCTGTTAAGGCTTGCCCTAACATATAATGTCCTTTAACCGAATTCGCATCAATACTGATAGCAAATTTACAATCTGATATCACGTTATCATACTTTTTTAACTTCAAATAACATAATGCACGGTTTGTATAATAAACTACATTCCTTGGATTCAGAGTTATAGCTTCCGAATATTCTCTCGCAGCGCTGTCATAATCCTTTTTACTAAAATAAGTATTCCCTTTAGCCTTATGAGATTCCGCTCGTTCTACAGACATTTGAAAAAAGTTCAAAGTAGACAAAAAAAATATATTAATCTACTAAGTTTGTGCCGAAATACTAAAGCGTTTTTTTGATAGATTATAATTTAGAAAAGAGTGGCAGTGAAAGTTGAAGTAACTTGCACAACATATAGAATATTTATTTATATTATTTAAAGTAATGTGATTTTTAAGGTCTAAACGTTATACAATGACTTACCTCGTGTTATCCTTATGTGTAGAATAAAAATAAATTAAGGGTCTCAAACACAAACCATAAAATCCGTATTTATAAGGATTGACCGAGAAACTTTCACTGTTTACGCCGTAGTTCTTGAGATTTATTACAAATTATAAATAGATTGTTTTTATTAAACTTTATAGTTTTTGCCTTAACGCTTGAAGTTAGAATTAATTCATATCTCACAGCGATGCAAAAGCTCGCTCTACGCATCTTGGGTCGTTTTAGCCGGAAAACATTCATTCGTAGTGCCTGGAAAAATTTAAACAGTTTAAGTGAACACGATGAACTGACCGAGGCGTTAGATACGTTAATATCCATGTCCCATGAAGGTATTTATTGTCAATAGTTGAGCAACTTACAAATTATTGATAATTTTGAAGTTTATTTGTCTTATTATATGTGCAAATCATACCTTATACTCCATTTATTTAATTATTGTTTGTAACTTGTTAATTTTACAACGGAAATATCAAACAATTTATATTATAGAGAATGAATTCATTGAACTCATTACTGTCATTGTGGATGTTCTTTCAGAAGCTCCAATGGCTTCTGCTTTTTTATGTCACATTATTGGTAAGAAACTAAATTGTCTAGATTTAACAAAAAAGTTATCATTATTATATAAATACCTAATTGATGTTATATAGATAGTGCTGCTTTACCTTCAAAAGAAACTTCTCATAAAATTACGACTAGGCTACTGCAAAAACTTAAGCCTGGTTAGTTAATAATTTTTGATCCATCAATATATTTAAATTTAATTCTTTACAAGGATGTTCTAATAGTAATATTAAGTAGGGCTATTATTTTATCTTAAATCTTTAGGTGGTATATATCGAACGAAACCAAAGAAGCGTACGCGTGTAAATGCAGCTATAATTTGGAGTGTTTTGGCTGAAAAATTAGCAGGTTAAATATTGAATTAACTTCCTTATTAAGAGTGTTTTTTGGAGAGCGTAAATATTTACTTTCTAAATCTCTAGGAGAAATTAGTTTATCTTTGTTTTCGGATAATGTATGTACTACACTACTGGACTATCTCCAATATGATCGTGATGCTAGTGTGCGACTTTTCGCTTTAATTGCCCTTGAAAAATTTGGTATGACGGGACAAAATAAAGAAAAGATACTTAATTCGGGGAGGGATATTCATAAGAATTTGCAATGCATAGCCAAGGAATTGCATTCGGATGAAGGATCAAGTGAGGATGTTAATCGTCGAAGGCAATTAAAATTTTGTGTAGAATGGGCTTTAAAGAATACTTTCGGTATGTTTATTTTATCAAAGAAATGTTTAAGTTTTTATATTAATCTCCAATTATAATAATATATTTAACCTTTTAAGATTCGGGCAAGGTACGATAGGTTTCGATTCTAATTTAAGAAAAAGGATATATACTCATATACGATTTATATTATATTCCTTATAAACAATTAGGAAGACATGTATGACTCAGATGACGGTCCTGTAAGTTCTAATAGTATAAATGTTATGTTGAACCCAGTGGACGCTACAGCTCACTGGAAAATATCACGAAATGGTTTAGAGGTAAATAAATTATTACTTATTTAGTCGTCTTAACTAAATAAACTAATTCTAGTATGCGAACCCGCAGATAAGAAATGACAATTCCACATTCGAATCCATACGAGCAACAATGGGTGTATCTTCAGGAAAATGGTTTTATGAAGTAGTATTACTGACTAACGGAATTATGCAGGTTTGTATAAGTACAATATGGTTAGTATTTTAAAGAAAAGTAGTTAAAAAATATCCTTGAATTTTAATTAGATTGGATATGCAACTAAACGTTGTATGTTTGGACCTGAAGATGGTACAGGTGTTGGAGACGATCCGGTCAGTTCCACTTTTTGGATTACTATGAATATTCCTTATAAATTTTCTTGTTAATAGTTTGGATTTGCATTTGACGGATGTAGAAATGTTTTGTGGGTAAGTTTTCTCAGTAATCATGTCATGAAAAAATTCACTTTATTTATCATTCGATCATTTTTAGGCGAACGGAGTATCTGTACCATACGGCGGAAGCGAGTCGTGGAAACCTGGTAATTATTTTTTCCTGAATAATATACTATATCAAGGAGTTATTAACTTTTATCATAAATAATTATAGGTGATGTGGTTGGAGTTTATATGGATGTTGGATCTGGTTGCGTTCGTTTCTATTTAAATGGAAAGGATTTGGGTGTAGTATATCCACTTAATATCGCCCAATTTCGAAAATTGGCAGAAAGTAGTTTACATCCAGCATTATCTTTTACTTCTTATCAGCAAGCTATAGTCAATTTTGGAGCTGAAAAATTCCGGTAATATTACTAAATAATTGATATGTTAAAAGTTGATGAAATATTAATAAACCTTTGATATTTAGATATCCACCACCGCCATCATCATTTACTTATCAAACCCTCAACAGCCAAGGGCAAATATCATCAGAACTTCGAAACTCAATACAAAAAAGAGTTTGGCGAGCATCACGTTATCGTTCAGTGTCCGTAAGTCCTTATTGGAAACAACAATTCGAATCTACAGAAGAGGACTTTGACACTCAGTGTTCTATTTGTTTTGCGAAGCCACCTGCTATTGTATTGGGGCCATGTAATCATGATGGTTTTTGTGCTGATTGTTCGAAAATGATGCATTCATGGTATGTATTATAATCCTTCGAATAAGATTATAATATAGTGGCTGATAAACTATTTATTATTTTATATAAATATAGTCCATTATGTAGAACACCGATTTCACATCGGAAACCAATGAATAATAATATCACTAGTTTACCATCCACTCCTACCAAACTTTCCATTGCATCAACGTCAGCATCATCTTCGCTTTCCGCACCTTCAACAGCAATTGTTTTACCACCGACTCCACCTCATTCACGTCCTGCTTCATCCATTACTTCATGGGAGCCTCGTTGTCTGGAGCCATAAAATAAAGATATTTTACCTTTAATTATATGAAATTATATAAAAAAAATTTTTAGTTTAAGCGATGTAAATAATTTGTGTATTGAATATTTTTTTTCTTTTTATTTTCTGGTTATTAATAGATATTAACATTTTTATTTCGCTTTCCCCCTTTTACTATGTATTTTATCACTTTACATCTTACAGTTTACGTCAGTACGAGTTAATTCAGAAAAAAAGAAATTTATTTATTATTGGAAAGATTTATATTATAGCTTTCTTATTTATGTATCCTTGTATATATTATCGTAGAAAAATTTTCATTATCAGACATTGGTAATTACAATAATAAACTTTATTAGTTTTTTGAAATGTTTTTCTAATGGTCTTAGAAAGGATTATATGATATATTTATCTGGCAGTAACTATAACGGAAAGAATTAGATTAAATATCATTAAAAAAAATGAAAGAATTTAGTAAAGTTTATACCCCATGTCCTGCGATCCATTGGACATTGTCCACGACTTCCTTCCGTTTGGAGCCACCTTAATAAACAATGCATATGAAATACGTGTGTACACTCTCCCCAAACTATATTATAAAAATCACACATCTATCAGTATAATATTACTTTAAGAATAGTACAACAAAAAATACAAACTTAGCGAACAATCGTCCCCAGGAGTTTTGCAGGTAGGACAACAACCGTCAAAGGGCACTCTACATATTCCACATACTTCTTCGTTAGGTACATCCCACCTCCAAACTGCAACTCCATGCCAACTATAACAAAACAATATATTAATTACATGTTCTAATTCTGAAAACATGAAGATTCATTAGTGTTCAATGCACCGTTTCACTTTAACTTTCATTTTTTTCAAGGGTAAAGTTGGATCAGCTGGATCCTAAAAACTGGATGTGCCGTATTCCAGGGTCCTGCAAAAATCTATTGGTTGAATGTGTAGTATGATTAGCACTTATTATTTTAGATGAAAAAAAATCTAGAGAATATCGTTCTTAAGATGACTAAACGTTTTTCGAGTGCAACTAACTCGAAGGTTAAATCTAAACGTAAAATTTCTAGGAACGATCAAACTAAAAAGAAATCCCATGTGCCGAGTGAAAGTAAAAAGATTCAGGATGAACAAAAAGATCAATTTTCTTTTAATATAAGTAATTTAGTTGTTTCTAATCAAGAAAAAATTAATAGCGGATCTATCCTTTCTTATGAACCTCCTTCCGGGTGGAAAAAACTGGAATCAAATGATTTTTCAATGTTTGATTTTGAAAATGTTCATAAGGAAGAAAAGGAATTATGGTTATTTAAAATTCCTCCAACTGTCTCTAAATCGGATCTTCACGGGCTAACGCTGAAACTTCCTATTGGATTATCTCGAGTTCCAACAAAAGTAGCAAGAATACAAAAGGCGTTACAAGAACATAAAAAGACAGAATCTGAATTAATAGAATATCATGTTTACGAAATGCCTAATGATAATGATATTTCTCAAGAAAATGAAATAGCTAAAGAATTTATTCAGGAACTGAGAGCCCCACACGAAACGATCTTTAGACAAATGAAAGAATTAGAAATATTTTTACCATGCAAAGAAGCGCAAGGTTTACTTCTTTCACACAAAAAACCTACTCGCTATTTTAATATATGCCGACCCGTTAATCCGCCTGATCCAAGCTCAAATGTTGATTCAATTTTAGCATACAAACCAGAGCCTATTCCTCATCCTTCAGAAACATATATTCAAAGATATACCGTCTCATTTCCTGATTACTCTCAAAGACACATGACCGAGGCAAGAGAAGCCAAAAAAAAATTTAGGAATAGAATGATGAATGAATGGAACTTTCCAAAGTGGCAGCAACAGATAAAAAATCATGAGGAAATAGTGGAAAGAACTTATAAGGAATACCAAAAAAAATGCAAAATATTAATAAGCAAATCGAAAAAGAAGTTTGCTAGAGAAGTTGAAGAAAAAAGTCAGAATACTGTAGAGGTCTTTAGATGAAAGTACAGATGATGATTATGGTATTTCAACATCATCATCGAGTAGTGAAAATAAACCACTCAAGAAAACAAAAATATTGGCTGATCTTAAGTGTCAATTTAAATGCAAAATAATTGAAGAATCAGATATAGATTCAGAAATCTTAGAAGAAGTCGCAGAAGAAGAAGTTGCTCTCATAAAACTTGCTAAAAATCAGATATACAGAAAGAAACAAGCGACTAAAGAAGCACAAGAGGCCGAAAAGATAGCAGCCAATACTTGGAGTCCTGCTCTAGTTAATTACCCAATATATAAGCCACCTGAAACTTGGTGGTACGAAACTTACAATAAAATTCTTAACGAAACAGAACAAACTAAGCTTAGGCCGAAATTGGCTAAAAGGAAATATACATTAGAAGAAAGACTAAAATATTATAAAAGAAATGGCCGCGAACCACCGTTGTATGTAATACCAAAAACGAAAGGCAAAAGGATTGAAATAAATTACGATGGGATTGTAGAAAATCTCGGAATTCCTAAACCAGAGCGAAAAGCAATATTGCCACCTCCACCACCTGGGACGACAGGTCACCTTCGATCTTGTGTCGAAGTTGTCGATTCCTAACATTAATGATAATTCTACCAATAATCTTTTTACTTCCAAATTCAGCATATAATTTAGTTCGATTGTGTAAATCTTTTCTCTATATGGAAAAATCGTGATAAATTTACGCCAGTCAAATGTTTTGTACATCCAATTTACAAGGTCAAGGAGAAAAAAATAAAGACGAATTTTTTAATTTTTTTAATTTTTTCTTTGCTTTCTTTTTTATAATAATCTGTATATTTGTTACTCAATTCTGTTTTTTTCGAACTATAATATTGTCGGCATTATTGCCGTGTAACTCTTGGATACCCAAGACGTTATCCTATTTCTTGCTTGAATACAGCTGAAGAAAAAGTCATATCATGCTTGCTATTTAATAATTTCGCAATACCATACAGACTAAAATTTTCTTTATACAATTTAATTATTTAAATAGTACTAATTTAGTTCGGTTCAAATATTCGTGATATCTTAAAGCTTTATTGACAAGGCAACTACTTTCTTTTATATCCATGGCTGATATTGAATATAACGTGCAAATCAACCAATTACCACCTCCTGTTCCTCCAAAAGACGATTTTCGTCCAATGACACCTCCAAAAGATTTCCCAGGGATAACTTTTTTGGGTTCCGCAACAATAGGCCCTTCTACATCTCAAACTTTAGAACTTGAAGAATCACTTTCTGAGCCTTCAAATACTTTTCCAGGTGCAAAACGAGTAAATAAAGTTTCGACAACAAATATAAGTTCTGTATTTGTTACTACTTCAGACAACCAATCTTCAGATAATGAACCTCGTAAAAACCCTGTTCGTTCAGATTCAATGTTTACAAAGTTCTCCTGGTGGTTAAGTTGGGGGAGATCAAACCCTTCAACAAATTCGCATCCAATAACAAAAACGCCTATCACAGATACTGGCGCTGGCGCTGATTCAACAAATAATACTACAAATTCTACATTTAATAATCAAAATTCTACGGCCTCAATATCAACAATGAGATCATCGTCACAATCATCACCATACATAAATCAAGTATCAACTGATAATAATGATAATGATGAAGATGCCCCAAAAGTAAAAAAATCGATTAATATAGCAAATCTATTTCGTAGATTTAGTTATAAGAGAAAAACGGAAAGAAAAGAAAATAGCAGTTCAACAGTAGTTGAAGAAACGATTCAACATGACTCTAATAATTTCTCGACTGTTCCAACCCCAAAGCCACCGCGTCGAAAATATAATTTTGGCTCACTTATTGAAAGACTTACAGGACGACAATTTTCATTTACATCAGAACAACGTGCAACATCTGAAAGTGATAATAAATCTACTGAACAAACATCACAAACAAATTCTATGGAAAATATTGATACAAATCATAATAAAATTAAGAAAACTGATAATAAATTAAAGCAAAAGGAACTAATTGTGGAAGGACAAGATCTCACGGCTTCATCTCACACTTTATGCCCAGATGAATCTTCACTTTCAACACAACGATCAACACAATCAACTGCAGCTGAAACTTTGGATTCACGTAGTAAAGATGACAATCTTAAAAATTTGGACTCTATTAATATAGATATTTCTCCTTTAAGGCATTCGATTGCTAAATCATCGCATTCTTCGGAACGTGCTGATGATGACACGATTAAAGGCGTCTCTGGAACAATTCGTATCTTTGATAAATTTACAGTGAAAAAAGACACTTCTCGAGCAAGTATTGTAAATAATCAAATGACGAATGGTGTTTCTTCACGTCATATCAGAGTAAATTCTAATAATATGAAAGAATCTTTTTTTGTAAATAATAATAATTCAACTAATGTGATTTCACAGTTCTCTCCACTTAAGAATTCCTCCCCTTTAAGTTCGAATTCATATAAGCCATATAATACTGATAATTATATTAAAAAACCTGAAACGGAAAATAAGAATATAAATCCAAGAGAAGAAATAATAGGCGATAAAACAAAAGTCGAAAAATCACCTTTACGTTTGTTTAAGAAAAAATTTTATAAAACTCTTCGACCTCCCAACTCTAATTCTGATTTTGAAGATATCAATAAAAATGTCAAAAGAGAAGAAACTTTAAATACAGTTCCAATTATTTCTTCTCCACTTATTGCAAACTTTTATGAATCTGGATCAACAAATGATCTTCTTCAGGTGAATAATAACAATTTATATCCTGAGGAAGATTCAGAAGATAGTGATAGCGACAAGGATTTAGATGACATGACATTAGATGATGGAGTTGAAGGAGATGTTTCAGCCACTCAATCACAAGCGCCAGAATCCAGTCTATATACAGGATCTGAGAATGAAGTATCATTTCCGTTGTCTCGTATGTCATCATTTGCTAAATCTTTTAATTCTGAAGATCCATCAGCATTTAGCACGACATTTTCGGATTCACAACTTAATATTGATTGGCCCATGGAATCAGCATGGGATATTATTTTAAATAATGCGCCAGCAACAACAAAAGATAGCAAAAGTCCAGCTAGATTTAGTAATAATCGTCTATCATATATTCCTAACCATTTCTTTGAGGGACTTCATAATTTGAAAGAATTGTATCTTGATAAAAATTCACTTCGAGATTTACCTGAAGAACTTTTGAAATTGACGAAATTAGAAATATTAGATTTAAGTAACAATTGTATATCCGAATTTCATCCAAGATTAAAATTTAGAAGGATGAGAAATTTAAGAAGACTTAATTTGGACAATAATGTATTATCAGATATAACTAGCATAACAAAATTAAAGACTCTTAGAGAATTAAGAGCAAATAACAATTTGTTAGGAAGTATAACACCGGATATTTCAAAATTGGCTAAATTAAGGCTTTTATATTTGGACAATAATCAACTAATAAGCCTTCCAGATTCAATTGGACGTTTAAAATCTTTATGTGTATTAAGATTAAACAATAATAATATTGAAAGTTTACCGGCTGCAATTTGTTCATTGCATCAGTTACAAGTTTTGGAATTAAGAGCAAATTTGTTAAGTTCATTACCAGAAAACATAAAAGAATTGGAGAATTTAGCTAAATTGGACATTTCCAATAACAAACTTACATCACTTCCTAATGAATTGGTAAAATGTAGTAGGTTAACACATTTAAATGCTCATAACAATTTACTTGAATCAATCCCAGCTAAATTTGGCCAACTTTCAAGATTATTAACATTAAATTTATGTGAAAATCGATTGATTAATTTACCAGCTGACATTGGAAAATTGACATCATTAACAGAATTAGATTTATCTCATAATGAATTTATTGTTTTACCTGAAGATTTAGGAAAATTGACAAAATTAACAGAAATTAAACTTAATAATAATCCATCATTATTAGCAATACCTGACTCATTCCAAAAGCTTGTTCTTGTAAGAAAAATTCATTTGCAACATTGTAGTCTCAGTCAAATTCCATTTGAAATGGGACTTGTTTATAATCAACTCTCTTATGTTAATTTATCTTATAATCATTTTGATACTATGCCAAATCTTCAGAGAATGGATCATGTAATAAGTTTTAATATTTCAAACAATCGTATTAATGATATAACCGAACAAATTGATCAATTAGAGATGTTGCGTGAGTTATATGTTGTTAATAATAAATTAACTCATATTCCAAGTACAATTGGACGTCTCAAAGAACTTGAAATTATGGATGTCTCCGAGAATATATTAGTAGATTTGCCGTTATCGATCGGAGATTGCGTTAATTTACGTGAATTAAAATTAAGAGGAAATTCAATAGAAACATTACCAATTACACTAGGAAAATTAACCAATTTAAATGTATTTTATGTTGGACAATGGCCATCAAATGGATTTAATGTAACTCAAGATAATAATAGGAATCAAAATGTAAAAATTAGTTCCAAGATTCCTCAACAGGTTGAAAGAAATCTTTTATGGAAGATGCATGATTCAATACTTAAAAGATTACGAGATATTGATAATAATGACGGAGCTTCAGAATTTTTACAAAGTCCTCCTAATGAATCGAACAATTCGCAGCAAGACGTCACCAGTCATCCACCATCTCCTTCGCCTAGTCCTCCTTTATCAAGGGATGATGCTATATTGAAAATGACTGTCCTAAAAGGAGTTTATGATCAATTTATGAGAGATATGCGTAGTATTGATTATGACAAAGAATCAAGTGGCGATGATATGACTGAATTTCCTAGTGAGATTGGAAAGAAGAAAAAATTTGCTAAATTAAACATAAATAAAATTCTCAAGATAGGTGACAAACAATAAATATTATTAATATTTCAATAGAATTTAAAATTTTTTTTTATTATTTTTAAGCTATAGGAAGATAATGAGAATCAAAAATTCTTTGTAATATAGTTTTAATTATTCACTTCTGCTCAAAACATACGCGTCAGGAGGTGATATTTTTTTATAATATCCTTCCACCGTGGCAACAATTTCAAAATCATATTTTTTATAAAATGCCAAAGCTTCTTCGTTTGATGTTTGCACATGAAGATAAATTTCGACGAATTTTGAGTTTTGTGTAGTTAATGTAGCATGTTGTAAAATGTGCGCCAATAATTTTGTACCTATTCCAAGGTTACGATAAGGAGCCAAAACACCCAATGTCATAATATATAGTTTTGCTTGATCGGATGTTGATTCCTTTATTTGTTCTTTACGACAACAAACGGCTCCAATACAACAATCATTGAAATAAGCTACAAAATTGATAAGAATTTAATTATGAACATTAAATAATATATTCGATTACTTTGTCATTATTAATTACCGAATTTAGCGAATTCGCCAACTTCCAATACATCTTTATAAAATTTTTCGCTATAATGAACAGGGAAGAGGACTGTGTTTAATTTTTTTAATTGACCCAAGTTATTAGGCGTTATTTCTCCGAGAGCTATACGATGAGTATTATTTCGCTTTGGTACCATATTTAAGTATTTAACGCTTTACATTTAAATGATTGTTGCAGTGTCCTTTTGTATTTAATTTTGATCTGCAATCAGGCTACCGATTTTTTTTTTTGATGGATAAAAAAAATACTTTTTCAAAATAAGGTTTATTTTTTTTTTACCCACAGAAAATAAAAAAAACGCGTCTAAATGTCAACAAATTCTGATGCTAGTATCCCTACAGAACTTTATTCTTTAGTCCTACAATTTTTGAAAGACGCAGGTCTTTCACAAACAGCTAAAATTTTTAAAAAAGAAATAAATAAGGTATGAGAGTTTTTTGTTTAAATTGAAACTATAAAATAGTCAATAAAAGATGTAAATCAAAAATATGGCTTAGTCGAGGTTTTCGAGTCTTATAATTCTTTTGTAGCTGGGTAATTCACGTTTGTCAGTATTGTCATTAAAATTCATTTACTAAAATTTTTGTTTACAATTAGTAAAAACGTTGAAAAAGTAGAATCTGATGATTCTTCGAGTTCTGAGAATAGCTCGTAAGTCTATCAACTAAATTATATGACATGTAAATTCAATATAAATAATTATCTTTCTATAGTAATAATGAAAAGAACGAGAGTAACGACGAATCATCATCCTCATCTGAAGATGAAAATCAAAGTTCAGAGGATGAAGTTTTGCTGAAAGAAACTAATCTTAAAAATGAATCTGCTAAAATGGACGAATCTGAGGAGTTAAATGATGATGAAATGGAAGATAGTTCAGGTTCTTCAAGCGAAGATAATGGCAATTCTTCCGATTCTTCCTCAATTGAAACGGAAAATAACGGTAATGCTTTAAGTCCCAATAAAGAATCAGGTAGTTCAGATTTAAGTAGTTCAGATTCATCTTCTGAACAAAGTGAAAATGAAGGACTAAATGTAGAGGCGTCAAGTGTAAATGAAGGTTCAGATTCTTCTAGCGAATCATCCGGTGAAAGTTCATCGAGTAATAGTTTAAGTGAAGATGACGAAGAAAATGGTAAAATGGAAATTCTTTCTGATAACGAATTAGTTTCGTCTAGTAGCGAAGATAGTGATAATGTAGCTGATACTAGTAACAGCAACAGTAGTGACAATAAATCAGAGGAAAGTGATAGTGAATCTGAAAATGAATGTAAATCAGGAAATACACAAAACAACTTTAATATTAAAGAACATAATGGAGAAAATAGAGATAAATTATTTCATGGTAATGGTAAATTAACCGATATTGAAATAGTTAAATCGGGATCAAGTAATGAGAAAAATTCATCATATAAAATAAATGGTACTTCTGGTACTTCTTTAACTAATGGAAGTAAATTAAAACATAAACTTGACTCAAATAATGACACTTTGGATATTAAAGATCATACACGACCTTCTAAAAAACTAAATTTGAGTGAGAGGTAATTAAAAAAAAGGAATCATAAAATATTTTTTAAACTAATCCTTTTTTTAAAAAAAAATAGTACCACATATGTTACAACTAGTGTACATTTTAAACCATTATCAGTTTATAAAAATCAGAGAAAAAATAGTAAATCAAATAAAGTAAGTAATATTCAATACCGTTAAGCAGACGGAGAACAAAAGTGACGGTAATGGAAATATATATAATCGCAGAATAAATCTGGAAAAAGTAGAATTTCTTGATGAACGATTAAAAGACAACAGCTTTCTGGCTAAAGTATTGTTTGGTATTCTTTTGTATTTTATGACTTAAATTTGGGTTAAAATCTTTATCAATAATATTTAGGACGGTGCTATTGACTCTTATGGTTATAAGGCTCATAATGATTTATTTGCTACCCGAGGTAAAGATTTTCGTGCGCAAAAAACTAAAAAGAAAAGAGGATCTTATCGTGGAGGAAAGATTGATTTTGAATCTCACTCTATCAAGTTTGCTGTGGATGATTAAAAATTTGTTTAAATATTAATAAATAACTCAATTGATTTCAATCATAAAATTTCAAATTTTTATTCGATCTTGAAATACTACAACATTTGAGCCCTTCAGTAGAAACTGAGAAAAATTAAACTTACTTTCGTATGCTGAGTATACTAAAACATTTTCAGATTTAGTATTAATTTAAATACTTTCCTGACAGTTTCTCTCCTTGTTTTTGCGAACTGCCCATTTAAATCAAGCTTTAATATTATACAATAGTTTCAAGAATAAATTTTATAACTAATATGAAGAATGAATAATAATTCTAGAATATTACTAATGAAAAGAAATACAAATTCATTCGATAAAGCAGGAACAGTAAAATAATCTAACTATTGAAAGATTTATATAAAATATTACTAACACTAAATAAAATTGAAATTATTGATAATAAACTGGATAATAATAATAAACACCATCATTTTCCTGTACAGTAGTTGAAGGTTGAGACGCAAATGAAGAAGATTTAACGGAATTATCATTTGTATCTTTTAATTCTGGGGTTGTTTGAGTCGGACCATTCCATTACTCTCGGTAACATAAGGATTACTTTCAGCAACATAAGGAGCAGGAGGGATAGATGTTTGCGGCGGTAAATTATTTTCAGATAAAAGATTATTTCTTAATCCCTGAGGTAAATTATCCATATAATATGCAATTGGTGTTTCTGGTTTTTGTGGAAAGAAATTATTTGACGTGTTTGACGAGTCCTCGTTGGAAATGGAAATTTCATCAGAAAGAGCATGTGCTCTCGGTTGGAAAGGTGGTGCAAAGACAGCTATTACAAACATTTTTTTGTTTATTCTAGCTAAACTAATCTTAAAGAATTAGAATATCGCTTCGTCTTAAATGACGAAAAAAAACATTATTTTATTATAATAATTTATTAAAAACACAAACCTGAAGGTGGAATTTCGCTTGTTCGAGAATTATTTGATATTCCGCTCACTAGTGAATCACTTGTCTGGGTCGGCTGAGTTATCGAGAAAGAAGCTGCTCTTCTAGTTGAATACCTTTTAGATGCCTGGTTAGTTTGAACTCTATCTTTGTCCATCGATGTTGAAGGCAAGGATACAATTGTATCAGATTGATTATTATTAATGGATAACTCATTAATACTTGATGTAACATTGTTTATTGATTGTGAAATAGATTGAGTTACGTTATCTTCAATTGCTTTTTTACTTTGAGAATCTAAAATAATTTCCGTTCCAGATTCTTCCGATTTTTCATGGACGTTCTCTTGTTCTTTTATTGGGGATCCCGAATTCGTCCCTTCCTTTGTAAACGAGCTTGATGTAATATTTACATGGGATGTAACATCCGTTGATTCTTGTACCGGTTCTGCTTTTTCAATTTGATACTCTGCAACTGTATTTATATTCTCTTCAACTTTATTTTTATGACTTTCTTGTTGCTCATTATTATGTATAACATGAGATTCTTTATTGTCCACATCATCACTATTCGAACGTTGTTCTTTAGAATTTTTGTCTTGATTTAAATTATGTTTTCCATCCGCCTCACTAACGTCAGCTTGGTTAGAATTAAAGGAATGATCTCGGTTTAAACTTGAACGCATATAGTGTCTGCTACTATAACTTCTTCCACGAAATCCATTCCCACCTTTTGGCGAAAACGAATTATCTTTTCCTGTGTAAGATTTATTATCATTGAATCGAGTTGTTGAAGTAACGTTTCTACCGTTTCCGTTATATGAATTTTCTGATCTACTTCCACGTACATTTGAATTATGATGGTTGAAATTATTAGAACTAACATTTCCTCCCCTATGATTAGTATCATACTTTGATAAGAACATCCCTCTTGATCTAGATTGTTCTTCAAATGAATTCCTTCTCTTTCTAATTGAATTTGAAGGACGCGAATGATTAAACTTTGGTGTAATATTATTGTGAAAATTCGATCGACGTCGAGGAGCCTTTTCAGTAAAAATTGAATAATGATAAATAATGTAATAAGATAAACTATTGTGACTATTGTGAAGGAAAAAAAAAAACAATGTAATCTGTTAGTATAAGATAGTTATCAAATACCGGAGGAACAAATTCACGGCGATGTTGAATTCTATCTTTAATTCTTCAAATCCGTCATGATCCCATCGATCTCTTGGAGAATTTCCCCATACATTTTTACCTCTACAAATAAGCAATTAAAGAAAACAAAAATTTGATACTCAACCTCTTTAAAAATTGCTTTTATATTGGCAAATAATATTTTAAATACCTAGAAGCGAATGGTGGTTTACGATAATGTGAATCAAAGTCATCTCTAAGCTCATCCTTAATGAACCTATCATCATGTCCCCAGAATTCACCAAGATGAGGCACGAATGCGGGATCTTCTGCTAACTTTTTACGATATTCTTGTCTTGCTAATACTTTCTTTTGCCAACCTGACATTTCGGGAACGTTGACAGAATTCTTAGAATCATCACGTTTTTCATCTCGTACCTCAATCTCGTTTCCCGAATGATTTTGTAATTCATCTCCATCTGTTGAACTAATACCATCTTCGTCAGAATCTTTAGCCTGTTTGATTTCTAGTTGATCCTCAACCCTTAATTCGTGTTTGCCGACAGATTTTGGTTCAGCTATTTTTGAATTGTCTTCACTTGAAGCTATAATTGTATCTCCGACTAAAGAGCTAGTGTCTTTATGAATAGAGTTTATGTCTTTTTCTTTAGTAAGACTTAACTCTTCTCTTGTAGTAGTTGTCTCCTCTTTGATAATACTAGTTTCTTCCTGTATTTCTTCTTCACCTTCACCTTCACTGTGGGACGCTTCACTTTCTACATCAGAGTCTTCGCTCGCCTCTGAATCAGAAATATCGCTAAATTCAAGTATTCCACGAGTAACATCGAACTCTTCCTCGTCTTCACTATGAACATCAACAGGAGCTTCACGTCTCCTTAAGCGTTTAAGTTTATGCATTTTATTTTAGATCGGAACGTGAAAATAGGTACGTAATTATTCAGGAAAAAAGTATTAAGCGAATAACGATAAAAAAGGACCTTTTTAAAAGAAGCTTTTAAAATTGTTTCTTTTCCGGAGTTTGCTGCTTTCTTTTGTCCTTCAGCATATACCATAAAAATATTAATATGAACCAAATGTACGGCTTATTGGTACATAAAGATGAGATGTTATTTGAAATCATGTGAATCCTTATTCAATTCCGAGATTTGATTTTTTGGGATTTTGATCAGTCTAAAAAAAATTTTTTTAATTATTCGTTTCCAAATGAGTTCGGATAAAAGCCAAAATAGTTTTATAAAAAAAGCTGAGAGACGCGCAAAACTTGAAAAATTGGTTGCAGCTGCAAATAATAAAGTAGAACTCAAAGCTCAAATCAATGCTAATCTAGACAAAAGTACTAAATTCAATTTGAAAAGGAGGAATTTTGCTCTACTAATTCTTCTAATAGTTCACTTAATATAACAAAACAAGATACCGAAAAAAGTGGGTATAGTAAGAAAAAAAAGAAAAATAATGAATATGCAGTAGCCAATGATATGGATTACATATCCAAGAAGGATAAAGGGGAAGAAATGGAATTGAATGAAAAAAAGAAGAAAAAGAATAAGAAACATAAACCGCGTCGTACTATAGAATCCTCTAAAAAAGGAAAAGCTACTGATGATTCTATCTTCGAACCAAAAATGACAAAAATTTCAAATGGAAATTCTTCGTCTGATTCTGTACAACAATCTGTTGTGGACGAATTCTATAAAAAAAACGAAATTCAAATCACTGGCGACTTAGTATTTAAGCCAATCATGTCATTTACACAATTAAATATAGACGAAAGTATTAAAGGTATTTTGAACAAATTTGAAAGGCCAACTCCTATCCAAGCAAGTTGTTGGCCAATTTGTTTAAGCGGCAGGGATGTAATTGGTATTGCCGAAACTGGGTTAGTATATGTGATCAGCTTTCTGTAATGTTTATATGACTAGTTCTGGAAAGACACTGGCGTATACCGTACCGGCTTTGAAGCATGTCAAAAACTTGCCTTATATTCCATTGAACAATAAACCACTGATTCTTGTGATTGCACCAACACGGGAACTAGCAATACAGATACAAGAACAATGTAAAGAATTTGATTCAGTGTGTGGTATTAAAAGTGTTTGTATTTATGGGGGTATTTCTAAGGAGGATCAATATAAAGTGCTACGTAAAGGTTTTCATATTGCGGTGGCTACCCCCGGACGCTTACTTGATCTTATTAATGAAGGCATTTGTGATATTAGTAATGTCTCTTATCTTGTATTGGACGAAGGTAAATTTTTAATAAATTACTTATTATATGGTATTTTTTTGACCATTTTTCTTTTTTAATTGTATCTAGCGGATCGTATGCTTGACAAAGGGTTTGAAAATGATATTCGACAGATTATTGTCAAAACCAATAAAAATCGTCAAACTGCTATGTTTTCTGCAACATGGCCTGAATCAGTGCGTAAATTAGCTAATGATTTTTTAAACAATCCAATGAAAGTTATAATTGGTTCTCCTGATTTATCTGCAAATATTAATGTTACTCAAATAGTTGAAGTAATTGATAATCCTATGGACAAAGATCGTTGTTTATTAAATCTTCTTAAAAAATATCATACCAAAAAAAATAGAGTTTTGGTATTTGTTCTCTTCAAAAAAGAAGCTCCGCGTGTTGAAAATTTGTTAGCAAATCATGGTTATGAAGTTCAATCAATCCATGGAGATAAAAGTCAATTCCAGCGCATGGAAGCGTTAAAAGCTTTCAAGGATGGATTTTATCCTCTTTTGATAGCTACTGATGTTGCTGCTAGAGGTATAGATATTCCTAATGTAGAGTATGTGATTAATTATACTTTCCCATTAACTATAGAAGATTATGTCCATCGTATTGGTAGAACTGGGCGTGCTGGTAACAAGGTAAAGGAATATGATTATTCATTTTAATGTTGTTTTGCTTAACTAAAGAAAAAAATATAAAATATTTTATAGGGTATTTCTCATACTCTTTTTACTCCACATGATAAAGCACATTCTGGAGAACTTATTAATGTTCTTCGTCAGTCTAATCAAAAAATACCGGAATCTCTGTTAAAGTTTGGTGGTGGTGTTAGAAAGAAGGAACATAAAGCATATGGCTCTTTCTTTAAAGAAGTTGATTTTAGTTTAAAACCTACAAAAATTAAATTTGAAGATTAGGATTCTTTGATTTGCAAATAACTTATTTACTAATAAATTTGAAATATATATATTATCTTAAAATGTTAATTTTTGTGCAATTAAAACACGGCTCTTAAGTTCATATAAAACGGCTGTTCTGTACTAACAACATTGTTTTTTAATAACTATTTAATATTTACAGTTAATACAGTAATTCAATAAGTCTAAATATTAAGAATTCATTAAAAAAAACTAATTTACAGTAGGAATTCTAAATTAATGTTTATTTATATGTATAACATCCTACATTCATATTAATAAAAGTATTACTGTATTAACGTATATTAGTATAATAGAAAAAAAAATTTTCTTATAAGGAATGTTTCATTTTTTAAATTAAATAATTCTATGTTAGAAATATTCTGATTAGAAAATTTAGTGATATGATAGATCCAATAATTAAAATGTGACTCAAAATTTATTACTATAGTACTTTTGGGTAAAAATATAAACTATCTAACAAATATTTATAATGGAGAATTTTTGTTAAGTAGAAATCAATGTGGGAATTTATAATGTTATCTACAACTAGCGTCACATTTACACTAATCTGACCTTTTTTGATGTTCACGAAAATTTACAGATATATAAAAATATAACTAAAAGAATAGAAACTAAATTATGTGCATAAAAGTAGATATATATCACAATTTGTTTAATGTCTTTAACGATTGCGCATATAAGTTTTTCTGCTGTTTTCGAAAAGAAAAAAAAAATTTCACCTACTTTTCGGTGTATTATACCGAGACGAACTGATTATTAGCGACCGCGGGGAGCTTTACCATTGTTACGGCGTACTCGACGTTCTTCTGTGTTTACGGTTTCGCCACCGACATCGACTGTGTGCGCTTCAAGCGCGCGTCGATACGATTCAGTATTGTTATATTCGACGAAAGCACAAGACTATAAAAAAAATTTATTATTAATATTTTTTAATAATATTTATTATAGTAATAAAAAATAGTTACTTTAGTATGTACAACATCAAGATGTTTAACATGGCCAAAGGTCGAGAAAGCTGCCTTGAGCAGTTCATAAGTCATTGAGGGAGTGACCCCTTTTACGTATATCGAGAGGCTTGTGTCTATTCATAAAAAATAATCAGAAATAAACTCGTATAAGAAATAAAGTATGCTGTTATGTTATAAAAATTCTCACCACTATTGCGACGATTATTGGATTTTTGCCCTTCCGAGCGTCGGTCACGGTTGTCTCGCATCTGTTGGGATTGAGCCTGTGAGATTGGCTTTGGAACAGAAGCAACTACGCCTTTTGTTTCAGACAATGCATTACTACTCCATTTTTCTTGTTCATTGGCGGCTAAACTTGCCCAAGTTTTTTTTGTAGGTAATTGTGCTTGTGATGTATTGTTGTAAGATAATTTTCCGTCACGTATTTCATGACCATTTGTGCCAGTGGCAACGTCATCCTTCGGGATATTCTGCATATTTTTCTTTTTGTCGGCCTGTGTTGTAATATTTATCTGTTTAGTATTAATCAAGTATCCATTATTATTTACAATAGACGGTTGAGGAAAATGAGAATGAACTCTTACATTAGAAGGTGATTCTGGTCGAGATATTGATTTTGTTCCTTGACCGTTTGGCTGAGATCCTATCGAAATATTTTGCCTACTCGATGATAGGTGTATATCATTATCTGTTGCTGATGTTGGGGGCTGATAATTTGCCTGTGCTTGTGATGCATTAAATGTCTGCGGCTGAATATTGTTGTTAGGGACTGGTGTTGCCAATATCGGAGGTTGGTTATTTATATGTAATTGTGGTGTTATACTAGCTGCTTGAGCAGGCATCTGCTTTGCAGGCTGTTTCTGCAATACTGGTGATGAAGTAAGAGATGCGATATTACGTTGTGTTGATGGAACTTGACTGGCACCTTGTGAAACATCAACTGGCGGTGATTGTTCGGATACTTGCTTTGAATTAATCGCAGGTTGCCCATTTTTATCTTCTTCAACTGAAGGCGAAGTCGATATGCTAGAAGAAGCTCCAGCATTAGATTCTGTTGACTTCAAAGCTTGCCTATTATTTCCCTGCAATGATTGCGATGCCTTTAACAGTGATTGTTTTTCGATATTCTCTGAAATAGTAATTGGTTCCTTTAGTTCCTTAATAACAATAGCAGGTGATTGTTGTATATTAGCCGAGACAACAGGCGATGATTGAGGTCTGTTTGAGAAAGTTTGAATTGATTGCATGGAAAAAGATTGACCTTCCTCCTGAGACGCGTTACCCGCTAAAGTTGTAGTAGGCTCTAGCTTGTTCGCGTTAATCGCTCTTTCATTATAGTTCGGCATGGTAGGTAATGGAGGCCCGTTTTGAACTGAATATTGCACATTTGTATGAAGCATGACAGATGCTGCAACGGGCGGTGATTGGGTATGAACCCTATCATTATCAACAAAAGGGTCGACAATTTCACCATTGGTAGAAACTGTCTGTAAAGAAATTTCGTTTTCTTTGTTTTCTTTTGAAGATGGAACCGCTATATTTGTATCCATGGTTCTTGAAGCAACTTGGGCAGATTCTGTATTTTGGGCTGGGATTGCTGATTCGACTCGACCGTTTATTGGTTCTTCAACTAATGTTCCAGTGGGCGAGGTAGATGCTCCAGCTTCCTCTTCCCCATTGTATATTTCAATATCGTCATCTGATAGGAATCGGATAATATCATTCAACACATAATAACCGTTCGTCACGTTTGGCTGTACGTCGAGAAAGAAAGTTTGAGCAAATCTTCTCGCAACTTCGTTACGATTGCTTATTTCGCCCAATACTTGAATTAATATTCCGCCGTTAATAGATGCTTGGCTATCAACGTTAGTGATTAAAACCCGACAATTTTCCAGATTTAGGCCCTGAAATTTTTCTTTGATTTCCTATTAAAAATTTCAAAAAAAAAGAATATCTATTAATACAAATACAATAAAGCTATTCTGAACGCGATCTCACTCATGTAAAATGATTTAAGATCCAGTAAAGTTTGTAAGCAAGTATAAATTTAAACAATACTCACTTTCTCTCCCTGAGAAGGAGTCACGGTCTCACCTTCCGTACCGTGGATGAGGGTTGATTTTTGCCCGTAAAAGCAGTGGAGGCGACTCGGGTCTTTGTTCAGAAAAGTATAGTATTCGTGAACGAAGCACCAACCCACCTCCGAGGCAGGCATTTTTTGCCCAGTAGGCAAGCCATTACTGCCAGCTTGTGTAGCTGGCGTGTTCGTTGCTGTAGTATTATTCGTGTTTGAGATTGTTGTAGACACTGAAGCGGCCATACTTTACTGTAAAGGTAGAGTTATTTTTTAAGGAAACTTTTAGATTTGAACGGGCTCTTGAAGACGGGAAAAACCACAAGAAAAAAAGAGGTCGATTTGTGGCTTTTTTATATTGAAGTTTGGGGATAAGCTTTAGCTCCCTAAAATTATTGATTCTGATTGGTTAAAGAGTTAGTTAAATTTTCAGATCATATTAATTTCAGCAATCGAAAATTTGAATTTCGAAACAATGACAATTTACCAATTTTGGAGTTTATAAATGTGAACAATAGCATCTTAAAAAAAGGAAATATTATAGAATCACAAATTGAATTTATAAAAGTAAAACATTAATTATATATAATTTGTAATCTTATACTGTCTAATATAATAATCTGAGATTTTGAAGGATA
>NQWY01000016.1:0-22460 GCA_019425655.1 Rhizophagus prolifer
ATGGGAAATACCTGGACCAACAACTACAACAGCGGAACCATTGTGATTGATATCATCGATGCGAAAACTCAAAAATTGGTCTGGCAAGGTGCCGGAAGCGGAATTTCTGTAGATTCGCCAAAGTCAAAACAAAAACAAATTCCGCAGGTTGTAGCTGAGATAATGGCTAATTATCCGCCGCAAAAAGGGAAATAGCTTTTCTTAAACCGCAAAAAAATCTGCGGTTTTTTTATTCCGATATTTTTGCTGTCATTAGATCTTTCACTTCTTTTAGAACTTCGGATTTTCTTTGTTGATTAAGTTCTAAAACATTCAACAAATTGTGATTGCTGAATAATTCCTTTACCAGAACACATTTCTTTTCCAATAGTTTTTGCTTTTGTTTTCCGTCCAGAGTCGTCAGGCAAGTGATTGGATAAAGCGCATTTTGGTCTACCAAACTTTTGATGTTCTTATCTTTCGGATAATCCCAGGACAACAATCTCAAACCATAATATTCTGAAAAGGCTACGGAATCTTTGGTAAAATAAGTATTGGTAATCAGCCAGCCGTCGGTAAATTCGGTTTTGGTTCCGAAAAGATTGTATTGGATATCAGAAATATCTTTTATTCGGGATAAAACATACATTGGCGTTGTTACTGATATTTTCGTGTCTTCCGCATTTCGGAATTTACATTCTACCCAATAAGTTTTGTCGTTTTTATTGGCGATAACGTCTGCTTCGTGTGTCACCGAATGGCCTTTTATCAATTGCCCGGTTTCAGTTTTGTAGCCGATGTTTTGAAAAACTCTGGCAATCCACTGTTCAAAATAGAATCCTGCAGGTCCCAACTCCAACAACGCTTTTTTCAGACTGTATCTTGCTGCGACAGAATTTGAGATTTTCTTCAATTCCTCAAAAGCCATTCTGTACAGTTCGCCGGTTGTGATGCCTTCGAAACATTTTGGTAAAACCGTTTCCAGAACTTTTTTCACGGACTGTTCGTCTGCTCCCGAATTCCGTAGTGAGTTTTCTAGCTTTGAAATTTCAAATTCTACCGTTTCGCCGGCATCGCAAAGTTTCCAATATGAATTTTATCGAAGATAAAATCTTTGCGTCTTTTAAACTTAGAATTTAATAAATTTTTGTGCCTTTGCGATAATTTTTTTCAAATCTAAAGTCTTTTTTCTTTTATTCCACAAACCAAATCTCAAACCGGCTTCCTTGTTCCAACGGTTTATAATTCAAATAGCCTTTATGCGCTTCGATAATGCTTTTGCTGAGCGTTAAACCAATTCCCGAACCATTGCTTCTCGTCGTGAAAAAAGGAAGGAAGATCTTATCCTGGATTTCTTTTGAGATTCCGATTCCATTATCTTCCACACTTAGAATGATACGTTTGTTCTGAGTTTTTATTTCAGTTTTAATGGTTCTTTCAACATTATCAGAAACAGCATAGATTGCATTTAAATATAAATTAATCAGACATCTTTCAATCATCTTTTCATCAGCAAGAATGATTTGATTGTCTAATGAATTAATCATTGTAATATGATTTTTTTCAAATTCCGGCTTCAGGAAATTGAGTGCCGATTTTACAATATTGGTTAAAGAAATCGTTTTGAAAACAGGTTTCGGAAGTTCGGCAACTTGGCGGTAATCGTCTACAAAATTTAATAATTGTTTTGATTTTGAATTGATAATCATCAGACTTTCCTTCATATCCTGCTGGTCTTCCTTTTCGATAATTTCTTGATTAGCAATGTATTCAAGATTCTGAATCAAACTGTTAACAGGCGTTAAAGTATTCAGAAGTTCGTGGGAAATTACTTTCATTAGATTATTCCAGGCTAATTTTTCTTTTTGTTCAATAATTTTCTGAACCGATTCTAAACTGATGATGCAAAAGCGGTTTTTTACATTCTGAACTTTTTTCGTCCTTAATGAAAAAGATTGTTTTGTATTTTCATTAATCGAAATATCAAAAAATTCCTGAGAGTTTTCGTAATTCGTTTGTTTGATGATTTGGTAGAAATCGGGCGCTTTATTTTCGTAAAGATTCCACGAATTGTATTTCGGGATTTCTAAAATTTCAAGAAAAATAGGATTCACATAAAAAACTTCCCAATCATCATTTCTCATTGACAAAATCATCAAACCGATTTCCAGCTGATTCAAGATTTCTTCGTATAAAAGTTTGTAAGACGATAGCGAAAGATGTTCATCCTTGCTTTGATAATAAAGCTTTACGGCATTATCAAGCAAGCTGTTTTCTTCAGCTTTAGGAAATAATGAAAAATCTTTTTTCTGAATCGCCAAAAGCAATTTTTCAGTCTTCTGAATGTACGACAAAGCTGAAGTCTGCGCCAAAATGATGCAAACCAAACTGACCGCTGAAAACAAAACGCAATTGATCCATTTGTTTTGAGAATAAAAATCAAAAGCAAAAATCCCGCTGACAATTGCCAATAGAATAAATATAATCCAGAATATTTGTTGTTTTTTCATTTATTTTTTTATTAACCACAAAAGGCACAAAGTTTTTGTAGATCAATTTATTTAAAAGTTCAAAAAGTTATTCATTTTCTTTTTTGAACTTCTATTTTTAACGGAATAATTATCTTTTGTGACTTTTGTGGTTGATTATATTACAAGTCAAATTTCTCCATTCTTCTGTAAAGCGCAGCTCTCGACAATCCCAAATCTTCCGCCGCCAGAGAAATATTTCCCCGATGTTTTTTCAATGCTTTTTTGATGAGGATTTCTTCCATTTCTTCTATATTCAGATTCACGATTGTATTTTCTGATTCTTCATTCTGAGGCATTAGCAATTTAAGATTTTTCTCGTTGGAAAGAATTACGCTTCGTTCGATGCAATGGTCAAGTTCACGGATGTTTCCAGGCCAGGAGTAATGGATTAATTCAGAAATTAAATTCTCATTTAAAACCAAATCAGGTTTATGATATTTCTGTTTGTATTTTTCTAAAAAATAATCAGCTAAAGTTGAAATATCTTCAATTCGTTCTCTCAAACTCGGAATATTCAATTCAACCGTATTGATTCTGTAATACAAATCTTTTCGGAAACGGTTTTCAGCAACGGCTTTTTTGAGGTTTTCATTGGTTGCAAAAATGAATCTCACGTCCAACATTCGTTCCTTAGTTTCTCCAATTCTCGACAGTTTTCTGTTTTGAATCAAACTCAACAATTTAGTTTGGAGATGAAGCGGAAGATTTCCGATCTCATCAAGAAAAACGGTTCCGTTCTCGGCATTTTCGATTTTTCCGGCATAATCCTGATGCGCATCCGTAAACGCTCCTTTTTTATAACCGAATAATTCGGATTCAAAAAGATTTTCCGAAAGACTTCCCAAATCAATATGAACAAAAGGCTGATTCTTCCTTTCCGACAATTCGTGAATGTGTTCTGCCAAAACATATTTTCCGGTTCCGTTTTCTCCTAAGAGTAAAACATTGGCATCGGTTGCAGAAACCCTCGAAATCTGATCCATCACTTCCTGCATTGCCATAGATTGGGTTTCCAATTGATATTGATTAGTTTTGATGCTGACATTTTCCCATTGATTCAGCTTCTTATTTTTTCGGGATATATCAACCGCCAAATTTACGGAAGCATACAGCTTTTCGTTATTCCACGGTTTCAGAATAAAATCGGAAGCACCGTTTTTCAGGGCTTCAACGGCTAATTCCACTTCACCGTAAGCCGTCATCAAGATAATCGGAAGCTGAGGTTCCAAAGTTTTGATTTCCTGCATCCAATACAATCCATCCTGCCCGTTTTCAAAACCTTTCCGGAAATTCATATCCAGAAGAACCGCATCCACTTGCTGTTCGGATAAAAATTTCAGAATATTTTTAGGCTGACTGAGACAGCTCACTTCCGTAAAAAACTTTTTGAGCCAGACTCTCGCCGAAAACAAAATATCTTCGTCATCATCCACAATTAAAATATGAGCTTCTTTTTTTCGCATTTAAAATTTAAATTTTGGCTAAAGCCTTTTTGTTTTGTCCACTTTTTAAATAGGCTAAAGCCCATTCCTATTGATATTAATGCTGATTTATCATTTATAATTCATCATTTATAATTAATATGTCCGTTTCCGTACAAAAAGTGTCCGATAATGAACAGTTTTAAAATTAATAAAATTATATTTAATCACATTTACAGATAGTTATAAGATTATAAATTTGTGGCATTTACATTGTGTAATTATCTGTAAGTAAAACAGTTATCTAAATATGGATACGAAAATAGTAAAAAAGAAATCTAAACTAAAATTTGTCTCAATTATCATCATATCTGCATTAGCGGTTTC
The DNA here is from genome assembly GCA_019425655.1 of Rhizophagus prolifer. NCBI lineage: Eukaryota > Fungi > Glomeromycota > Glomeromycetes > Glomerales > Glomeraceae > Rhizophagus > Rhizophagus prolifer. Next base: position 4,319 of record NQWY01000016.1, read on the forward strand.
GGTTTTCGGATGGTATTTTTTGAAGCAGAAAAAAACGTATAATGTAAAGTCAGAAGATATTACGATTGATGAAGTGACGAATGGAAAATTCGAAGATATGTTGATGGTAACTGCACAGACGCAATCTCTCAATTCTTCTCTTGTGAATGTTTTGGAAGGTGGCGCGGTGAAAGAAATTTTTGCGGAAGACGGACAAATGCTGACCAAAGGACAACCCATCGCAAGAGTTTACAATCCGAATACAGAATTTAATTATCTGAATCAAGAAACGGGAATTATGCAGCAGATCAGCCAGATGAGGAGTTCGCTTTTAGAATTAAAGAATCAGGAATTCAGTCAGGATAAAGAATTATTGCAGTCTCAGAATGATTATAATACGGCGTTGCAGACTTTTAATCTTCAGAAAAGATTGTACGATGCGGAAATCGGAAAGAAAACCGATTATGATATTGCTTTACAAAATCTGAATTATCAGAAAGACAGAAAACAAATTGTTGAAAAAGGAGCTTCCAATGAGAAAGTTTCGAGAAACGCTCAGTTTGCAGCCATCAATAATTCCATTAATCAGATGGAAAAAAGTTTGAATATTCTTCGTTCTAACAAAAATAATTTCCTCATAATGTCGCCGGCTTCGGGAAGGTTGTCGTCATTCAATATTTCTCTCGGACAAAATCTGACAAGTGGAGAAAGCATCGGGAAAATCGATTTGATGGGAGGTTACAAGTTGGTCGCAAAAGTGGATGAATATTATATTAATAAATTAACGAACGGAATCAAAGGAACGCTTGATAATAATGGAAAAGAATATGAAGTTATCATTACTAAAATTCTTCCGGAAGTGAAAGACGGTCAGTTTTCTGTGGAACTGAATTTCATTGATGCAAAAATTTCAACCCTGAAAATCGGGATGACTTTCGGCGTGAAACTGAAATTATCTGCCGACACACAAAGTATGATGATTCCGAAAGGGAATTTCTACAAAGACACGAACGGGAAATGGATTTTTGTAGTGAAAAATAACAAAGCTGAAAAGCGAAACATCAGTCTGGGAAGAGAAAATCCTTTGTATTATGAAGTGGTTTCCGGACTGAAGCAAGGCGAGTCTGTCATTACTTCGGATTATTCTGAATTGAAAAAATACGAAATGCTTGATATTAAAAAGTAAAACACTTGTCATTCTGAATGTAGTGAAGCGAAATGAAGAATCTCAGAGATTCCTCGTTCCTCGGAATGAACTATTATTACTATTAATAACAATGATTATCGGACTTTTTGTGTCCACAACAACATTGAAAGGAAATGATTTTTCGAATGGGATTCAAAAATCAGAAACAAAGACTTTTAATTTGGGTTCATTCAATGCTGTGAAAACTTCCCAGGCGATTGAAGTGGAAATTGTAAAATCAGACGAAGAAAAAGCGGTTGCGACAAGCACGCATTTGTCAGAACTTAAAATCGAAGTGAAAAATAAAACGCTTTACATCCAATACAAACCTAATGTTTCGCTTCAGAATGCCGATACAAAAGTGGTTGTTTACGCAAAAGACCTTGTAAAAGCAGAAGCCGGAAATGCCTCTTCTATAAAAGTGAAAAGTGTTTTTGAAACTGCTGAACAAACTTTTGAAAGCAATGGAAGCGGAAGAATTGTTGCAGATTCTAAAGCTTCGATTGTTAATATCAATACCGATAGTGCAGGTGGATTTTCAGGAAAAATCAATACGAAAAATCTGAATGTTGATGCTAATTCTGCAAGTTCGGTAAAAATCAGCGGTTCTGCAGATAATGCGAAAATCAATGTGGATAGTGCAAGTTCTGTGGATGCCAAAAATATGAATATTCAAACTGCAATAGCAACTGCAAGTGCGACATCATCGATAACTTTGAGTGTTTCAAAAGAATTAACCGCTTCTGCAAGTTCATTAGCTAAAATCAGATATAAAACATTGTCTGGAATTAAATTCTCTGCGAGCAGAAGTTCTGGAGGAACAATCGATTCTATTTAAAATAATAAACTATAAACTTAGAAAACTCAGATTAAATGATGACCTTAAAGATGATTAATAAAAGCATTTTGACTTTGATGATGTTTTTATTGACGGTGAATCTGAAATCTCAATCAAAAGTGGATGTGGAATTCAATCCCAATATTGCCACGTATTCCATTGTCGAATATCTTGTAGCGAAGCATCAGGGAAGACTTTTCTACATCGACGGGAAAGCGGATATCGGTCATTTGCCTTTGGCAGATTTGGCGAATAGGGAAATGGAAAAATATGATAATTCGAAAATCATCAAAGCGATGCAGGATTATCTGCAGGTTGCCGGCCAGCAACAGGATTTGACTTATCAGGTTTTACTGAAGCACAATATTTTTCCGGCAAAAGGCTATGCTTACCAGATTGAGGAAAATGATAATGTGAAGAAAGAAGCAGTGGAAAAATTCGCCGAACAGTTGAGAGAATTTTACATCGAAAGAAATCTGGGAAAATTCTTCAAAAGCCAGAGTCATTTTTTAGAAGGTGCAAAGAAAGAGGTCAGAAAAAATATTCCGGCTGGCTATATGGCTAAAATGGAGCAATATTATGGTGAGAAGTTTCTGGCGTACAGATTCTGGATTAATCCGTTGGATATTATGCCTAATATTCCGGTCTTCTGGCACGGCAACGGCCCAATGATTAAGTCTGACAAAGGGCAGATTGCCAATATGATCAGCAGTCCTTATCTTCCGCTGGAAAAGAAAAATAATATCAGGGATTATAAAGAATTTGGTTTCGATCATCCGGAAACGCTCAATTTTTTAATCACGCACGAGTTCGGGCATTCGTTTGTCAACCAGCATTTGGGCCCATATGAAGACAGGATTAACAAGAGCAGTAATCTGATGTCTGAGGCTCTTGTTGATAAGATGGCGATGCACGGTTATTCTTACTGGCCGTCTTGTGTTGCCGAGCATATCGTAAGAACAGGAGAAATCCGAATTGCGCTGGCTGATGGCAATCAGAAATTGGCTGAAAACTTACGAAAACAACATATGAATGACTATTCTTTTGTTCTGATTCCTGAATTTGAAAAGAAAATGGAAATATATGAAAACAACAGAAAAAAATATCAATCGTTTAAAGAATTCATACCTGAATTGCTAACTGTTTTGGATGAAACGAGTGTCGAAAAAGTGAGAACAAACCTGGGTTTATCTAATATAAAATACGAAGTGAATTTAACGGTAAATGTTCCCGAAAACAGTGGAGATGTTTATATCGTAGGGAATCAATCAAGCATTGGAAGCTGGAATCCTCAGAAAATTAAACTTAACAAAATTAATGAAACAACCAGACAGATTACTTTCACAACATATCCGGATTTGAAATTCAAATTGACGAAAGGAAGCTGGCAAACTGAAGCGAAAATTGATGGAATCGACGAAGGTAAAGATGTTTCTTTGTCTATCGATAAAAATTCAATTCTGAACTACACAATAGAAAACTGGAAACAATAATTAAACAATCAATAAACTAAAATGCAAAATCGATTATTGTTTTTAATCACAGTCATTATAGGTCTTTTTGTTAAAGGACAAAGTATTGACTTTAAATGGGAAAAAGATTCTATTAACGGGAAATTGGTTGATAAAATCGCAATGAGCGTGCCTTTCACTATCGAAAACAAAACGTATCGGTTTCAATTTGATTTAGGCGCCAATACGACTTTAATCTATGATAAATGTTTTGAAAAAACAGAGTTCATTAAAAATAAGAAAGTAGAAGAAGCAATGGAAGCGGCCGGACACAAAGTTTTCACTGTCGATCATCAGAATTTCAGTGTTGGAAAATTAAAAATTGAGAATTATAAACTTAACGGGCTTTTGAACTTCGAACAGGAGGAAGCTTGCGGTGTTGTAGGAGCAGATTTGTTTCAAAATAAATATCTGATTATTGATTTTCCTAACCAAAAAATAACTGTAAGTGAACAATTAAAAACCACTAAAAAAATTGATTTTGTTGACATCAAAATTATCAATAACAAACCGATTCTTCCGGTAGAGATTGATGGTAAAGTGTATCATTTTCAATATGATACCGGCGCAAGTATTTTTCCAATGGTTTCTTATAAAAAGAATTTTCAAAACTTAATTGATTCATCCAAAATTATTGAAAACTTTAATATCAGAAATTTTAATAATCCTCTGGTTGTAAAAGCAATAGAAACCAATAAAAATGTGATCATCGGAAAATCGTCATTCAGTACCAAAGAGTTTTGGTTTACAGACGAAGATTACTTTTCCTTTGAACAACAGGGGCTCGACGGAGTAATGGGAAATGTTTTTTTCCTCGATAAAACAATAGTCATTGACTTTAAAAATAAAAAATTCGGAATCATAATTTAAAAAAATATACTACAATGATAAACATTCAAAACCTTTCAAAAGTCTATAAAACAGAAGATGTTCAAACCAATGCGCTTAACAATGTAAGCCTGCAAATCAAAGAAGGCGAATTCGTTGCGATAATGGGACCTTCAGGTTGTGGAAAATCTACTTTTCTTAATATTCTTGGACTTTTGGACAGCGCTTCTTCAGGTTCTTACCAATTTGAATCGGTTGAAACTATTGGAACTTCTGAAAAGAAAAAATCAGAGATCAGAAAGAAAAACATCGGTTTCATTTTCCAGAATTTTAACCTGATTGATGAACTGACAGTTTACGAAAACATCGAATTACCATTAATTTACAACGGTGTTTCTTCCTCAGAAAGAAAAAGAAGAGTGGAAGAGATTATGGAGAAAATCAACATTGCTCACAGGGCAAAACATTATCCACAGCAGCTTTCCGGAGGTCAACAACAGAGAGCAGCGGTTGCAAGAGCTTTGGTAACGAGACCAAAATTAATTTTGGCCGATGAGCCAACCGGAAACCTCGACAGCTCCAACGGAAATGAAGTAATGAATCTCCTTGCAGAACTTCACAGAGAAGGTTCTACGATTGCAATGGTAACGCACTCGTCTTACGATGCAGGTTACGCTTCCAGAATCGTGAATATGAAAGACGGCGAGATTTTCTCCGAAGAACATTCTTCTCAAAGAAAGGATGTTTTCGAAAAAGCAGACGCAAAAAACTTCGAATAATTGTTAAATAAGGATGTCTGATGATGGATGTTAGGTGAAAAATTTCCGACATCCAGCATCCTTCCTGCAACAAAAAAATAATTATGTTTAAAAATTGGCTCAAAATTGCCTTCATCAATTATAAAAAGAACTGGTTGTCTACCATCATTAATTTGTTTGGTTTAACCATCGGTTTGACAGGATTTATGCTCATCCTAATGCACTGGAATGACGAAGAATCCTTTGAAAAGTGGAATCCGAAAAAGGATGATATCTATTATTTCCAGACTTATTACAAAAAAGATAATGTTTATGGAGGTGCTATCTCAATTCCTTTGGCAGAAAATGCATTAAAACGAATCTCGGAAATCGAAGATTATGTTTTGATGAACGGTTCTGATATGTCCTACAAAATGACCACCAAACATACGACGGCTTATCAGAAAGGCGGGATGTCGGTCTCAGAGAATTTTTTCAACTTGTTCCCATTCAAATTAGTTGCCGGGAGCTATAAAGACGTTCTCAAAAATGATAACAACATTGCTATTTCTAATGTTGTGGCAAAGAATCTTTTCGGAAAAACGGATGTCGCAGGCGAAACGATAAAAATTAACACCACAGATTATATTGTTACAGCAGTCTATGAACTGCCGGCCGGAAACAGCCAGATGAAGCCTGATTTTGTGTATAAACCTGCTGAGCAAATCAAAAATGATAAAGAAGCTTGGGGAAATTTCAATTATGCCAGCTTTTTTTTACTGAAGAAAGGTGCTGATCCTAGAAGCTTTGAGAAAAAATTCCTGGATATTATTATGCTTCGGGCAAAAATAAATTCTAAAGGTTCCGGAATGACACCTCAGCAGTTTATTGATACTTACGGACCGACAGATACATTGCTAACTCCGCTTGATAAGATAAAACTGCATTCAGAATCTACCTGGTTCGGGAAACCGGACTTCAAATCGTTGATGATTCTGTTTACATTATCTGTTCTGATTGTAATTTTATCGGCCATTAATTTTATTAACCTTAAAACAGCGCAGGCTTCTCAACGTGCGAAAGAAATTGGGGTTAGAAAAGCGATTGGAAGTACAAAATCCAGTCTGGTTCTGCAATTTTTGATGGAAACTTTCCTGATTTGTTTTGCATCTTATCTTTTATCATTAGCGCTCACAGAAATTCTTTTGCCAAGTCTTAATAAGTTTTATAACAAGGAAATTGTGATGAACGACTGGCATATTTACTTCTATTCATTGGTGATGGTGGTTTTGGTTACGGTAATTTCCGGTCTTATTCCTGCTTTATATTTATCCAATTTCAAAGCCATAGAAACCCTGAAAGGAAACTTTGCAAGAAGCAGAAACGGTGTTTGGCTCAGAAACGGAATCCTGACTTTGCAATTAATCATTTCGTCATTCTTTATCATCGGTGGATTGATTGTCAACCAGCAGGTAAAGCATATGATGAGCAAAGATCTAGGTTTCAATGGAAATCAGATTTTTCAGATAAATTTCAATGAATTCAATAACGGGAAACCTTGGTTGAAATATGAAAGACTGAGAACAGAAATGGCTAAAATACCGGGTGTAGAAAGTATTTCTTTTTCAGAAGCGCCTCCGGGAAGCAACAATCAAAGCAGTTCTAATATGGATTATCTGAATACCAGTATTCAGGCGCGACACGGTTCTATAGACCACAATTATCTTCAGTTTATGAATGTTAAACTTCTGAAAGGACGTTTTCTAAATCCGAAATTATCATCAGATACAATTGACAATGCATTGGTTAATGAAGCATTTTTGAAAAAGTTCGGATGGACCAATGAGCAGGCAATGAAAAGGGAAGTCAGACCGGGATTCGATAACAAACCTTATCATATCATAGGAATTGTGAAAGATTTCAACATCAGAAGTTTGAAAAGCGAAGTAGAGCCGATGATATTCTTCCACTACAGAGAAACTTCCTGGAAACGGTACAATGTCAGTAACATTCAATTGAAATTAAAAGCAGACGATATCGACGGAACTGTTAAAAGATTGAAAACCTATTGGCAGAATAATGTAGAACCGGGTTATCCGTTTGATTCTTATTTTATTGATAAGCAATTTGCCAAAACTTTTGAAACTTATCAGAAACAGCAGACACTTTTCACCATCCTGAATGCAATGGTTTTGATGGTAGCTTTATTAGGATTATTCGCTTTGTCTTCATTAATGATTGAGCAGAAACTGAAAGATGTGGCGATTAGAAAAACACTGGGCGCATCAGACGGAACTTTAATTTTTGGTTTGACGAAACAATTTCTTTGGATTACGTTAATTGCAGTTCTAATAAGTATTCCGATCAGTTATTATCTGATGAACGAATGGCTGAAAGATTTTGCCTACCGAATCGATATGCCGGTCTTACCATTCATTCTGAGTATGATTTTATTATTGATACTGACTTTTACAGTCGTAAGTATCAAAGCTTATCAGGCAACGAAAGTGAATCTTGTGAAATATTTGAAATACGAGTAAAGCTAAACAACTGGCTCAAAATAGCATTCATCAATTACAAAAAAAACTGGCTTTCCACCATCATTAATTTGTTTGGATTAACGATTGGACTGACAGGATTTATGCTCATCCTGATGCATTGGAATGATGAAGAATCCTACGAAAAATGGAATCCTAAAAAGGAAAATATCTACGCTTTTCAAACTCATAACAAAGCAGAAAATACTTACGGAAATAATATTTCTGTTCCAATGGCAGAGCGTGCTGTAAAAGTGATTCCGGAGGTTAAGGATTTTGTCTTGTTCAATGGCTCGGGGATGGGTTATAAAATGACTACGAAAGTTAAAACCGTTTATCAGGGTGAAGGAATGTCGGCTTCAGAAAGTTTTTTCAATTTCTTCCCGTTCAGATTGGTTTCCGGAAGTTATAAAGATGCTCTGAAGGGTGATAAAGTAATGGCACTTTCCACAAAAGCAGCCAAAAATCTCTTCGGGAAAACCAATGTTGCAGGAGAAACTGTGAAAATCAATAATAAAAGTTTTGTTGTAACCGCAGTTTATGAATTGCCGGAAGCGAACAGCCAGATAAAACCGGATTTTATCTTCTCGCCTTATGAGCAGATGAAAGGTGATAAAGAACAATGGGGGAATTTCAATTACGGCTGTTTCTTTTTGCTGAAACCCGGAACAGATGTAGAAGCTTTACAACAGAAATTCTACGACAATATCTTTTTGTACAGAGCAAAAATCAGTGCGCAAGGTGCAGGGGTTACACCGCAAAAATATCTGGAATTATACGGTCCTACAGGAAGTTTGTTTACGCCGATTGACAAGATAAAACTGCACGCCAAAGCCTCTTGGTTTGGAAATGGAGATTTCAAAACGATGATGATTCTGTTTACGCTTTCTGTTTTGATCGTTGTTTTATCAGCCATTAATTTTATTAATCTTAAAACCGCTCAGGCATCTCAACGTGCTAAAGAAATCGGCGTCAGAAAAGCGATTGGAAGTACCAAATCCAGTCTGGTTCTTCAGTTTTTGTTGGAAACTTTTGTGATCTGTTTGGCGTCATATCTTTTGTCTTTGGCTTTAACAGAGCTTCTTTTACCAAGCTTCAACAAGTTTTACAACAAGGAAATCGTGATGAATGACTGGCATATTTACTTCTATTCATTCTTGATGGTTTTGGCGGTTACATTGATTTCGGGATTGATTCCTGCTGCTTATCTAGCCAACTTCAAAGCTATTGAAACTTTGAAAGGAAATTTCGCCAGAAGTAAACACGGCATTTGGCTGAGAAACGGGATTTTGACATTGCAATTAATCATTTCGTCATTCTTTATCATTGGTGGTTTAATCGTGAACAAACAGGTGAAATATATGATGGATAAAGACTTGGGCTTCAGTGGGAAGCAGGTTTTCCTGATTAATTTCAGTGAAAATAGCGACAAGCCCTGGCTGAAATATGAGCGCGTCAAAAATGAAATGAAAAAAATAGAAGGTGTTGCCGATGTATCTTACGGAGAAGCGGTTCCGGGAAGCGGGAGATTCAGCAATTCTAATATGGATTATATGGACAAAAGCATCTTTGCGCAGCACGGTTCTATGGATTATAATTACCTCCAGTTTATGGATGTGAAGCTTAAAAAAGGACGTTGGCTCAATCCGGATCTTGCTTCCGATACTATTGCCAATGTCTTGGTCAATGAAGCTTTTGTGAACAAATTCGGTTGGACGGATGATCAGGCATTTAAGAATGAAGTTCGCCCGGGCTTCGATAACAAACCTTACCACATTGTAGGAATTGTAAAGGATTTCAACATTCTGAATCCCCGAAGAGCCATTGAACCCATTGTATTTTTCCATTACAGGGAAACAGACTGGAAACGATACAATGTCTATAACATTCAGTTGAAAATAAAACCGGACGATATCGATGGAACGGTAAAAAGAATAAAGTCTTATTGGCAGAAAAATGTAGAGCCTGGTTATCCTTTTGATTCTTATTTTATCGATAAAAAATTCGCTGAAAGTTTTGTTAAATATCAGAAACAACAGACACTTTTCACCATCCTGAACGCAATGGTTTTGATGGTTGCTTTATTAGGATTATTCGCATTGTCATCATTAATGATCGAGCAGAAGCTGAAAGATGTGGCAATCAGAAAAACTTTAGGCGCATCAGACGGAACTTTAATTTTTGGGTTGACGAAGCAATTCCTTTGGATTACGTTAATTGCAGTTCTAATAAGTATTCCGATCAGTTATTATCTGATGAACGAATGGCTCAAGGATTTCGATTACCGAATTGATATGCCGGTTTTCCCGTTCGTCCTTAGTTTGATTTCTCTATTGATACTGACTTTTGCAGTCGTAAGTATCAAAGCTTATCAGGCGACGAAAGTGAATCTTGTGAAATATCTGAAATATGAATAAAATTTTAGAATCTTCTTTTATGAAATATATTTTAACAGCGGTATTTTTAATGTTCGGAATTGGTCTTGGCTATTCTCAAAATACTAAGGAAATAGACGAATTACTTTCAGCATACGAAAAAGCCAATCAGTTTAGCGGCTCTGTCTTGGTTGCAAAAAAAGGGAAAGTTATTTTTGAGAAAAGCTATGGCTACAGAAATGCGGAAAACGGAGAAAAGAATACAAACAACAGCCAATACAAAATTTTTTCTACTACAAAAATGTTTACTGCAACTGTAATTCTAAAATTAGTGGAACAGGGAAAACTTTCTTTGGATAATAAATTATCAAAATATTATCCGGATTTTCCAAAAGCAGATAGCATTACTATAAAAAATATGCTTTCCCATACATCGGGAATACCAGAAGCAGAAGACTCAGACAATACCAAAAACGAAAAAACATTTTTAAAATATATTACTTCGAAAAAATTGGATTTCTCACCTGGCAAAAGTTGGGGTTATTCCAATTCCAACTATTATTTATTAGGTTATATAATCAAAAAAGTAACGGGATTGGAGTATGACAAAGCCATTGAAGAATTTATACTAAAACCTTTGAAAATGACATCAAGCGGATTTCACTTTAATGAACTGAAAAGTGAGAATAAGGCTGTAGGATATGAGTTTATTGATGGAAAGAATTCCAACAGAGCGTTACTTTTCAAAACAGACCACCCTTTTGCAGCGGGAGCCATCTATTCTACGGTTGGAGACTTATACAAATTCAGTGAAGCTTTATATGGTGGTAAGATTATCAGCAAACAAATGGTGGAAACAATGTACACGCCATATCTTAATGACCATTATGGTCTTGCACAGGAAATCTACAAAACTCCGAATTCTGATATTATTCAGGTTGGGCACGGCGGCGGTGGTCCGGGTTACAAGTGTAGATTTGTTAAGGATTTGAAAAATGATATTACAATTATTATATTGATCAATTCCGAGATGATATCAGCAAAAGCAGCGGATAATATCACAGATATTATTTATAATAGACCTTATACTGCAATGAGCAAGAACAGAATTGATGCGAAAGATCTGCAAAAATTGCAAGGTATCTATTCTTTCAATTCGGAAAACTATTATATCAATATCATTAATGGGACAGTGGTTTTAAACGGAGATGGAATTCCAAGAATGCCTTTGGCTCCAATTACTAAAATCGATTACAAACTTTTCGAAAATTTTGACTTAAAATTCAATGCAGATAATAAAGGAAAAATAGGATCAGTTACTATAACTAATACGCAAGGAACAAAAACGGCTAAAAAAATAGCGGATATTTTTTCCTGGGGAATTATAGGAACGGCAACTCCAAGTGGTTGGGAAGGGAAAGATATTGTTTTAGAAACTCAAAAAAGCAATCCTGATTTTTACTATCTCAAGAACTATAAATTGAAGACTGGGGAATTAAGATTTCGTTCAAACAATGACTGGGCGAATAGTTTGGGACTCAACAGTGATGATAAAAGTATGTGTTACGACGGGTACAATATCATTATTAAGGAAGATGGGTTTTATGATATTGTATTGGATTTGAGCATCAAATCTAAACCTCAATATTCAGTTAAAAAAGTAAACTAATAATAACATGATTATGCTGAAAAACTGGCTCAAAATAGCATTCATCAATTACAGAAAAAACGGGCTTTCCACTATCATCAATATTTTGGGATTGAGTGTTGGCTTGTGTGTTTTCCTTTTGATATTTATCCATTGGCAGGATGAGAAATCGTATGAGCAGCGTAATCCTAATAAGGACAAGATCTATCTGATAGAAAATAAAAATGCGGATTTCGGAACAATGGTTGTTTCCAGCTATCCTCAGTTGACCGTTTCTAAAGAAAAATTTTCAGAAATTGAAGATTATTGTATTGCCAATCTTTGGATATCATATAAAGTCCGTTTAATGTCAGAAGGTAAATCTGCCTTTGCATCATCTTGTAGAGCATCAGATTCTTTTTTTGATTTTTTTCCTGTGGAAAGAGTGGCAGGCAGTTTTAAAAATGCTATTGATGACAAATTTAAAATTGCCATATCAGAAGAAACCGCAAAGACACTTTTTGGTGATGAATTTAAAAACTGCGTTGGAAAAACAATCACTCAGGATACGCCGGATGCTACACCACTTGTTGTAACAGCGGTTTATAAAAATCCTGAGATCAATACTGTTTTCAAACCGGGATTTATAATGAGAAATCAAGGTTTGGATAATAATGATAAATCTAACCAACAATGGACAAACTATAGTTATGTTGGCTATTTTAAACTTAAGCCAGGAACAGATGTTAAAAATCTTGAGAAAAAACTTTCTGATCAACAAGCCGAACAGGAAAAAAAGGCAGTAGAAAGCTGGGGGGAAAAATATAATGCTAGAATCAAACCTCAGGTTTATCTTACACCGATTAGTAAAATGAAGTTGGACGCCAAAAGCGAAGGTGTAGAAAAAGGAGATAAAAAATCCATTATGATTTTGCTGGGTTTATCTGCTTTGATTTTGATATTGTCAGGAATCAATTTGATCAATCTTAAAACGGCGCAGGCTTCCGAGAGAGCAAAGGAAGTTGGAATAAGAAAAGTAGTGGGAAGCACAAAATCGAAATTGATTTTACAGTTTTTACTGGAGACTTTTATGATTTGTTTTGCTGCTTATATTGTCGCTTTTGCCATGGTAGAGTTACTATTATCTCCATACAATAGATTTCTTAACAAAAATATCAAACTGAATGACTTTACATTGTTTATCTACACAGGATTATTGTTGTTTGTTTTTTCATTGATTTCAGGATTGATTCCGGCAATTTATCTTTCTAATTTCAAACCGATCAATACGTTAAAAGGCAACTTTTCAAGAAGTAAAAGCGGAGTCTGGCTGAGAAATTCTATTCTGGCTTTGCAACTGATTATTTCTTCATTTTTCATTATCTGCTCATTGATCATACATACACAAGTAAAGTATATGTTGAATAAAGATTTGGGATTCAGAGGTGAGCAGGTAATTCATATTCAATTTAAGAAAACTGATTGGCGGAACGATTACAACTCAAAAAAATATAATCGTCTGAAAAACGAAGTTTTAAAAATTGCAGGTGTTGAAGATGTTACAGGTTCCGTTAATTCGATAGGAATGGGTTTAGCTAATGCTTCTACAGTTCAAAATGCGAAAGATACGATGAAGTCTGTACAAAGCGTCTTGGTTGGCGGAATCGATTATAATTATTTTAAATTTTACAAGATCAAATTTACATCGGGAAGAGACATAGATTTACGCTTTGCTTCTGATACGATTTCCGGAGCCGTTGCCAACGAAACATTCATCAAAAAAATGGGCTGGAATCAGAATCAGGCACTTGGCAAAGAAGTGATTCCAGGCTGGGAACACAAAAAGAAATATCAAATCCTTGGTGTCATCAAAGATTTCTATATCAATGGTGTGGATAAACCGATAGAGCCAATGTTGTTTTTTAATTACGACAGAAACTGGGCGAAAAATAATATGAGCAACCTGCAGATCAAGATTTCTCAAAACGATATCAACGGAACATTGGAACGCATCAGAGAATTCTGGATCACCAAAGCAGAACCAGGCTATCCTTACGATTTTGAATTTGTAGATAAACAGTTCGCCAAAACATATGAGAAATTCCTGAAACAACAGACTTTATTTACAGCTTTAAACATCGTTGTTCTCGTCATCGCGTTGTTAGGATTATTCGCATTGTCATCATTATTAATCGAACAAAAACTGAAAGACGTTGCTATCAAAAAAACTTTAGGCGCGGACGAAAGAACGATTGTTTGGGATCTAACGAAAAGATTTCTATTGATTTGTGTGATAGCAGTTTTAATAAGTATGCCTTTCGGATATTACGCGATGAATGAATGGCTGAAGGATTTCGCTTACAGAATCGATATGCCGGTTTGGCCTTACCATTTATAGTCGTGAGTTTCAAAGCTTACAGAGCAACCAAAATCAACCTTGTTAAATACTTGAAATATGAATAAAATGAAAAAAATAATCATCTTAATATTTACATTAATTATCAATCTGTTTTCCGCACAGACCAACAGATTCATTTACGGTTTTGGACATTGATAAAGATTATACAAAATTTTACGATTACGATTTTCTAAAAAATGATTCTATCAGCAAAAAAACCGGAGAAAATTGGCAAACCAATACACAATCTGACCAGTTGATTCTGAGAAAAGCTAACTCCAACGAGAACAGAGCTTTTCACGACAATATGTTCGATTATTTTGTAATTGACTCCAAAGATGAAATGAACTGGAAAATCGAAAAAGAAACCAAAAAAAGTGCTGAATATTCATTACAAAAAGCGACTACAGATTTTGGTGGAAGGAAATGGACCGCTTGGTTTTGTTCAGCTATTCCTTTTCACGAAGGACCTTACAAATTCAGAGGTTTGCCAGGATTGATTTTCGAACTACAGGATGATAAAGGTGATTACAATTACACATTGTCAAAAAGCATCAATCTTCCGGAGACTTTCGTAACCACTAATTTTCTGGAAACCCATTATGGGAATCAGCCTGTTAAAGTGACTTTGAAACAATTCCAAAAAGTAAAGCTCGATTATTACAGTGACCCGGTTGCCGAGATGAGAAATAATCTGAAAACTGGCGGAACAGTGATCATTGGAGGAGAGAAAATCACAAGCCAGGAACAGCTTGACCAGAAAAGAAAATTCATTCAGGAGAGCATCAAAAATTATTATAATCCGATAGAATTGGACAAAGCGATTCCATATCCTAAAAATTAAAATTGTCAACGACAAACTATTATGAAAAAATTACTCTTCATACTACTAATCAATCTTCTTCCCGCTCAGCAGAGTTGGACACTCCAACAATGTCTGGATTATGCTTCAGCCAATCATCCATTGGTAAAACAATCTGCGGTTAATATTCAGAAAAATGAAAGACAGATTTCTGCCGCAAAAGGAATGCTGTTACCGTCTGTGGATGTTGGAGTCAATCATAATTATAATTTCGGAAACGGAATCAATCAGCAGAATAACCAGCGTGAAGCCATCAATACGCAAACCGATAATCTCTACGCGCAAGCCAATTGGGAACTGATGAACTGGCGAAATTACCTCAATATTTCTTTGTCCAAAATCAACAGAGAAAGCTCGACTTTCAAAATGAAACAGGCTCAGAATGAAGTTAGACTGAATGTCATTCAGATGTTTTTCACTTATCAGAACAGCAAAAGCTGGCTCGAGGTTTTAGAAACACAACTTTCCGGAATCGAAGACCAAATTAAACGCACGGAGAAAGAAGTGGAAATAGGCAATCGTCCCAAAAGTGATATTTACGATATCAAAGCCAACCTTGGAACAATGCAGGAACAGTGGGTTTCTGCGAAAAATCAGCGTGACCTTTCAAAGATTAATTTGCTCAATGCATTGGCAATTACAAAAGATACTCTGGATTTTACAATGACCGAAGAAAATCTGGCAAGTTCAAATTTTAACGATGCTAATTTTATCCAAAATCTTCTGGAAAAAAATCCGGCTTATCAAACGACTCTCGCAGAAATCAAAGCCCAGCAGAAAAGTGTAGAGGTTGCAAAATCCGGCTATTTGCCAACCTTGAACGGCTCTTACATGTGGTCAAGTTTTTATAACAAAGTCTTGGGACAGCCAGCTCCGTCCAATTTTTCAGACCAAATCAAAACCAACAAAAACCAGCAATTAAGTTTCGGACTCAATATTCCGATTTTCAACAAACTGCAGGTGAAAAACAATGTCGAGATAGCTAAACTGAATGTCATCAATTCCAATTATGATAAAGATATTGTCATTAATGATTTGACAAAAAGTATCAATTCTATCAAAGCACAATTCCTGAATGCCCAGGAAAAATATAATCTTTTGGAAGCCAATTTCGAAAACCAAAAATTATCATTCCAAAAATCCGAAGAAAAGTACAAAGAAGGATTAATGGATGCCTACACTTTTTTTGTGGTCAGAAACAACTGGCTTCAGGCGAATTACAACTTGATTAACAGCAAAAACGACGTAATCCAGCAGACAGAACTGCTCAAAGTTTTTGAAGCTGGCTTATAACATTTAGATTCACAATGTCAGTCTGAGCGGAGTCGAAGACTTTCATCAAAAAGAATCCTTCCCAAGACTCACACTTTGGAGGGATTTTTTATTCAAAATTATTGACTTTGTGGAACCAATTCGTTAGGTTTGGGCGCCTTTATCCGCCTTCCGCTCCCAATCTTTTCACTCCACTACGTTGCGTAAAAAGGATTTCCGCTCAAGTCGGGGCGCAAATTCAGCATAAAACAACATTAGTCATAGTACATAATGTTTGGCATTCCGTAGGAAACCTAACAAAGCGGTTCGACGGAGTCAATTTCTACATTTTAGTTTTTTTCGGAATGAGAAAAAATCTTTGCGCACTTTGCGTTAAAAAAATAAATTTATAATCAATCTTTTATAAGCGAAGCGCCTCTGTGAACCCTAAAATGTTTTCAATCAATAAATAAAATCTTTGTGAACTTTGTGTTCAAAATCCATCGCTTTTTAAATTTAAAAATCGCATTTTTGCAATCCTTATTTTCAAGTATAATTTAATGAAACGTTTCGACGTTCCATCTGACCTTAGAAAAAATAGAAATTACAGATGAAACTTTGTATTGCCGAAAAACCAAGCGTTGCGCGTGATATAGCCAAAGTTTTGGGTGCTACAACTCCCAAAAGCGGTTATATGGAAGGAAACGGCTATTGCGTTACCTGGACTTTCGGTCATCTTTGTACTTTGAAAGAGCCGCACGATTATGCTTCGCATTACAAATCCTGGGATTTGATTTTCTTACCGATTATTCCCAAAAACTTCGGAATAAAATTAATTCCCAATAATGGTGTAGAGAAACAATTTCAAACTATAGAAAAACTGGTTCAGGAATGCGATGAGGTCATTAACTGTGGGGATGCCGGGCAAGAAGGAGAATTGATTCAGCGTTGGGTTTTGCAGAAAGCGAAATGTGACAAACCAATGAAAAGGTTGTGGATTTCTTCTTTGACAGAAGATGCTATAAAAGAAGGCTTTGAAAATCTGAAACCGGCTGATGACTACAAAAATCTTTATTTGGCTGGCAATGCCAGAGCTATTGGTGATTGGCTTTTGGGAATCAATGCAACCAGATTATTCACCAAAAGGTTTGGTGGAAACAAGGGTGTTTTGTCGATTGGGCGCGTTCAGACACCAACTTTGGCGATGCTTGTTCAGCGTCAAAAAGAGATTGACGCTTTTACGCAGGAGGAATATTGGGAACTCAAAACCAAATACCGGGATGTGCTTTTCAGTGCATCGATTGACCGGTTGAAAACCTTAGAAAAAGCAGAACGAGGCCTGGAATATCTCAAACAGAATCAATTTGAGATTGTCTCTTTTGAAATCAAAGAAGGAAAAGAAAAAAATCCGAGATTGTTCGATTTGACGGGGCTTCAGGTCGAGGCCAACAAAAAATATGGTTTTTCCGCAGAACAGACTTTGAATTATATCCAGAGTCTTTACGAAAAAAAATATACGACTTACCCAAGAGTTGATACGACTTATTTATCTGAAAATCTTTATCCGAAAATTGCCGGGATTTTAAGAAGTATGACTATTTATTCGGAGTTTACAGCGTCGTTGCTGGCTCAGCCTATTCCGAAAACAAAAGCAGTTTTTGATGACACAAAAGTAACCGACCACCACGCCATTATTCCGACAGAAATTCCACCTTCATCCAATCTTAGTAGAGAAGAGAAGCTGGTTTATGATTTGGTAGCGAGACGATTCATTGCTGTTTTTTATCCTGAATGTAAGATTTCAAATACTTTGGTGGAAGGTCACGTTGGAACGATTCCTTTCAAAGCTTCGGGAAAACAAATTTTGGAACCGGGCTGGAGAATCATTTATGCCAAAGACAAAAAAGAAGAAAAGGACGAAAAAGATAAAGACGAAGAACAGACGATTCCCGAGTTTGTTGCAGGAGAAAAAGGAGACCACGAGCCATTGATTCATCAGGGGAAAACTTCGCC
>NQWY01000017.1:0-70750 GCA_019425655.1 Rhizophagus prolifer
AATAAATGATAATTTAGAGCATATGGCAAAAACGCTGTACGACTATTGGTTTGTACAGTTTGATTTTCCAGACGAAAACGGAAAGCCTTATAAATCAAGCGATGGCAAGATGGTTTGGAATGAAATTTTAAAAAGAGAAATTCCGGAAGGTTGGGGATTTCAAACAATTGACGAGTTAGGAACAATTACAGGGGGAAGTACGCCCTCAAAAGCTAGTGAAGAAAATTTTTCTAAAAATGATATTCCTTGGATAACACCGAAAGATTTATCTCAAAATATCGGAAATAAATTTATTGCAAGAGGTGAATTTGATGTTACAGAAAAAGGTTTTAAAGAGGCATCTTTAAATATTCTACCAGCAAATTCTGTTTTGATGTCATCAAGAGCTCCAATAGGTTATTTAGCTATTAACAGATTTGATTGCACTACTAATCAAGGTTTTAAGTCTATTGTTTGTAATAAAGAATATCCTTTTGAATATGTTTTTTATGTGCTTAAACAGAATATGCTGTCAATTGAAGCAAACGCATCTGGTTCTACATTTAAAGAAATCTCCACATCTGTTTTAAAAACAATCAAAATTTTAAAGCCTCAAAAACGATTAGTTAATCAATTTAAAAATAGTGCCTCAGTAATTTTCCAACAGCAAAACAATTTAGAGCAACAAAACCAACAACTTAGCTCACTCCGTGACTGGCTTTTGCCTATGCTGATGAACGGGCAAGTAAAAGTTGAATAAAATAGTAAGATAAATTATCATTTATTTGAATTATAATAATTATTCTACAATATTCACTTATTGTACAATATTCACGCAAAAAATAAAAACAGAAACCAAAGATACTTCGCTCCCTATTCCTCCA
Source organism: Rhizophagus prolifer (assembly GCA_019425655.1). Taxonomy (NCBI): domain Eukaryota; kingdom Fungi; phylum Glomeromycota; class Glomeromycetes; order Glomerales; family Glomeraceae; genus Rhizophagus; species Rhizophagus prolifer. Next base: position 864 of record NQWY01000017.1, read on the forward strand.
GCTAAATTCTGTCAAGGTCAAGCCCTCCGGATTTTCAGAAAAACTTTTTACGTATAAAAATCTACGCAAAAACTTTTTCAAAAAAACCTTGACAGAATGCCACGCTCATTTTCAAAAGGCAGAAATATTTCAATTGAGAAGTTTCAGGGACAAAGAGAAGGATTAAATTCTTGCTTTAAACTCTAAAAAACTTGTTCAAATTTTGAACTTTTTACTTGCAGATTTGAGCAAAAATTCCTAGTTTTACTAAGTAAAATATAAATTAGGATTTTACCGCTTTTTTGCAGGTGACCTATTTAGGGCCAATTAAAAGATGCTACAGCGCAACGCTTATAAATAAAGGGATGAAGGGAGGTTACAAAATCCCTCACTCTCCACAGAGTAAAACTCAAAAATTACTAAAATCCTTTAAAATGTTGATTTTAAAGGATTTTTTATTTTTTTGAAACATCAGAATACACCATATCATTTCATTCTTTTGATGAGTCATTCGGTGAGTAGTAAAAACTATCGCCAACTACTCACCTCTATTTCTGGAAAATGCTTGTACAAGGGATTTACAGAGATTGAACATCTTGTAGGCTTATCAGTTCATAAATAGTTTTATTAACCTTTTAAGTCACCACAAATGAGTAATTACAGTTTACTTTTCTATGTAAAGAAAACCAAAGGCAATCCAGAATTTTCTGCAATCTACTTACGTCTTACTGTTAATGGAAAGCGCACAGAACTTTCTACCGGTCAGACTATTTTAACATCCTCCTGGAATTCTGAAGCGGGTAAAGTTTCCGGAAACAGCAAAGAAGCAAAATTCATTAATACATTCCTTGAAAATATTCGTTTGAAAATACTTCAGTGTAACAATGATTTAACAGCTGCTAAAAAAGAAATCACGGGCGAAACACTTAAAAATCGGTATTTAGGTACTGACGATAAAAAAATGACAATTGTTGATGTATTTAAAGATCATAACCAACAGATGAAAGACCTCATCGGTAAATCATTTTCAAAAGGTACATTGGAACGCTACGAAACCTCCCTTCGGCATACAATCTCTTTTATGAAATGGAAATATAATGTGACTGATATGGATGTACGCGAGATTAATCCGGCATTTATCTCCAATTATGAATTTTGGCTGAGAACTGTTCGGAAGTGCGCGAACAATTCCGCAGTAAAGTATATGAAGAACTTCAAGAAGATTATTAATATTTGCCTGGCAAATGATTGGATAGACAAAGATCCTTACTCCAATTACAAATCAAAACTTACACCTGTAACCCCCGATTTCCTAACAGAAATACAACTTGAATCTATCAAAAATAAAGTTTTTAAAACAGATCGTCTTACTTTAGTCAGGGATATTTTCTTATTCAGTTGTTTTACAGGACTAGCGTATATCGATATTCAAAATCTAACACGTGATGCTGTAAGTATTGGGATTGATGGTGGCAGATGGATAAAAATGAAAAGAACAAAAACAAAAGTTGAAGCAAGCATTCCCATCCTTCCCATTGCTGAATATATTTTAAACAGGTATAACGATCATCCAAAATGCTTTAATGAAAATAAACTCCTACCAGTCCTAAGCAATCAAAAAATGAATGAATATCTAAAGGAAATTTCCGCTCTTTGTGAACTAGAAGTAGACCTTACTTTTCATACAGCCAGGCATACTTTTGCTACAACAGTTACTTTGAATAATGGTGTTCCATTTAGAAACCGTAAGCAAAATGCTCGGACATACTAATGTTAGAATGACTCAGCATTACGCAAAGATATTGGATAGAAAGATAAGCGAGGATATGTTGATTTTAAGAAATAGGCTTCAGGGTAAGAAAAAAATTAAAGAGATAGGATAAGTACATTTAGCTAAATACATTCGTAAAATATAAAACTAATTAACTTGTATATGCTGTTCTCCCCAGTTATATAAATCTTCTAAAACGGGTAAAAGTGTTTTACCCATTTCGGTTAATGAATATTCAACACGAGGTGGCATTTCTGCATAAATCTTTCTGTTTATCATTCCATCTTGTTCCAGTTCTTTTAGCTGTGAGCTAAGCATTTTAGTAGTAATAAAAGGCATTTTTTTTTGTAATAAACTGAAACGATTGTGTTCCTGATATATAAAATAAAGCAAAGCTATTTTCCAACGCCCGCCTAATACGCTCATAACTTTATGCATTGGACAAATAGCAGCCAATTCTGTTTCATTTATGAAGTTTGTGGAGTTTGTTTTTCTCATTACTTACTTTTTTGACACTATAATACAATTATGTATCTACTATGTATTTATAAAGCAAATATAGAAATTTGTATCAGGATTTAAACAAATTATAAAATGAAAAAAACAATCACATTATTAGGAGCAACAGGAAAAGTCGGCGGAAAGATTGCCGAAATCCTTTTACAAGAAGGACACTATCTTAAGCTTATTGCAAAAACGGCAGATAATCTGGAAAAATTTAAAAATATGGGAGCTGAAGTAATATCTTCGGATATCACAGATGTAAAAGTATTAACAGAAACATTTAAAAATTCAGATAGTGTTTACGTAATGACTCCGCCTGATTTTACAGCAAGTAATTACAGAGAATTTCAAAGAAAAGTTGGAGATTCTGTTATTACAGCCATTCAGAACTCTGGGATAAAATATGTGGTGAATTTAAGTAGCGCCGGTGCACATCAACACGAAGGCAATGGTCTTATTGCTGGGCTTGCTGAACAAGAAGTAAAATTGAATCAGTTAAAAGATGTTAATGTATTGCATCTTCGTCCGGCTTACTTTTTAGATAATGCTTTGCTGAATATTCCTTTGATCAAACAAATGGGTATTAATGGTGCAACAGCAGATGCAAAGCACGAAATACCAATGGTAGCCACTAAAGACATCGCTACTATAGCAGCAAAACATTTATCAAAATTAGATTTTAGCGACAAAAGTGTTCAGCCGATTTTGGGTGACAAAAATTATTCATTTGAAGAGCTTACAGCTATTATAGGAAATGCTATTGGTAAACCTGACTTGAAATATGTACAGTTTTCCGTTGAAGAGGCAAAACAGGCGATGATGAACCAAGGGTTGTCGGAAGATGTAGCAAATGATATTACATCGATGGAAACTTCACTCAAAAACGGAATTATGAATTATGAGCAACGAGTCTCATCAAATTCGTCGCCGACATCAGCTGAAGTATTTGTGAAAGAATCATTCGTACCATTATATAACTCTTTGTAAATTAAAACTAAATTTATCAGAATGGAAAAGAAAACAAATAATCCGAAAGTAGACAGAAATCATCCTGCATTCAATAAAAATTCAGAACCTTTTTACAGTATTATAATGGAAGGGTTAAAAGATGAAGTTGACGGAGAGCACTTTTGGGATGCAGTGGCAGAAAATGCAGTTTTCGAATTTTTATATAATATCCCGGGATTCACCAATAAAATTGAAGGACGAAAAGCCTATATGGATTGGTTTGGCGGATATAGTAATGAACTTCAATCAGCCGATAACTTACGGGTTTATAAATCTACGAATCCTGAAAATATCATTATATTAGAATATCAGGTTCACGGTGTTGTTCCGTTTACGGGAAAAGATTATGATAATCGTTTTTGTTCCATTATTACTATAAAAGACCGGAAAATAGCACACTGGCGTGATTATATGGATTCACTGGCCGTAATGCTTTCAGTAGCAAAAGAGTAAATAACGACAAGAGAGTGAGTCATTTTAATAATATAACAAAGAAGAAGAATATTTTTATACAGTGAAGGAGGCTTTTGCCTCCTTTTTAATTAAAATACAATGAGAAATAAGCTACAGGCTTTACTACAAAATCTTACTGAACAACTCAATTTTATAGATCTTGAGATAAATGATAATGTGATGAAATGTGAGAAGTCGATTGAGGTTATAACCATAGTAATTCATAAAGTTAAAACTCTCATTTTTAAATCCGGATTTAAATCCGAACAGGAGGAGATTAACTTTTTCAAAGAAATAAAACCGCTATTCACATCAAGACTTACTTATTATAACTCCGTTTATAAAATTGAAACCAAAAAACCATTTGGAGGATCTCGGATTATTAAAAAATAGGCACTAACATACAATGTTACACCGATTATTTTTGAATTAAAAAAGACATCTAAAATTTATGGATATGTTTTATGCTTATTATCTTCGTTTTCAATAAAATCAAAATGTTGAGGCATTAACTGATATTTAAAACCCATACTTAAAATTAAGTAATTTAATTGCTCTGTTAAAATTGTGAGCATTACAATTTGCTCTTTTTGTTGTGGAGAATGTTTCTTATTTTTTATTGCATCCTCGGAATTAATATTTTTCATAAATAATAAAGACCAGTGTCTCAACTGGTCTTTTGTTTTTTTATTTTACTATTTTTAATATTTAGGTTTTGTCATTGCACTGTCAAGTGTAGGATCAATTTCATTATATGTTTTTTCTTTTCTTGAATCAATTCCACTAATATTTAATATCTGTTGTTTTCTTTCACTGGCTTCTGCATAACTATCACGAGATACAATGTAGCGTTTAGTTATTGAATGAAGATTTACACCAAGCATTGGATTACTTTGAGCTTTGTCAAGAATTTTATATTCATCATCTTTACTTATGAATCGATCTGTCTCAAAAATATCTGTACATACAACTCTTGCTTTCGAATAGGTTACTCCTTCGAAAACAACAAAACTGTATTTTTTAGGAAAAACTCTATTCAAATCTTCAACAGAATCTAATACATTATCTTTTTGAACTGTTGCAGCTGTATCTAAAATTTCATTGTTGAAATTCTGATTCACTTTTTCTTGATTACAAGAAATAATTGCCAATGAAAATAATAAACAATATTTTTTCATAACCAAACTATTTCTTAACTGTATCTAAAGGATTATCATCATAATTCATAAAGATAGTTCCCATCTTTTTGTACTTCATCAATTTTCCGTCTACACATACATTATAGATACCGCTACCATATCCGTTTTGAGCCTGAACAATAATGATTTTACTTTGATCTACATTTTTATCTATTGAGATAAATTTTTTCAATCTCGGCATTTTAGATGGCTCTTTAAAATCTGCTGGTAGGTCACATTCTTTTTTTGATTCCTGAGCATAAAATAGTGTTGGTAATGCTACTAGACCAATTGTAAATAGAAATTTTTTCATAAGATGAATTTTAATTCACCTAGTCCCAAAAGTGAAGATTATAAATGCAAAAAAGCATGGGACTTTGCCCATCTATTCTTGCGAGGCTCTGGTAAGCCATTAGGTAATAAATAGGAAAGCCCATGCCTATAGCATGAGCACTTCACTTATTTATTCTACACCTAATTTTTGAATTTACCAGATTCCGCAAGGTAGAGATAAAAAGCAATGCTTTGTTTTCGATATGTCTATTGCAAATATATGAAATTCATCTTATGAAAAAATAAAAAGCTTCTAATCAGAAGCTTTATTTCTTTGTATCTACTTTTACTATTGCAGATAATATGTTTTCAAATTCTACATCTATTATTTGTTCTTTGTCTTTTTGAATCTTTTTATTTAATCTCTTGAATTCTTTGTAGTCTTTCGAGATTTCTAATAAAAGGCTTACACGGATTGTTCTTAGGAGTATTCTAAAATTATCAAGATAATCAATAGGATGTATATTTTTTATATCCCGATCATTACGGTTGATTTCTTTTAATAGTTCTTGGTCTGTTATTGTATCAAGAACATATTTTTTAAAAAATTCATCAAAGAAAGTTTTGTCCGAAAATTTCTTTTCGTACTGGTTTTTTAACTCATCAAGTATTGTTCTTTTATGATTCATCGAAATTTTTCTAAGTCGAAGGTATGATTTTATTTGCATATCTCAAATTTTTTTCGTATATTGTTAACTAATAAAACAACACAATGTGTTGAAATTCAGTAGCATTTTAGATTTAATCAGAGCATTTCCAAATGAAGAATCTTGTATTAAATATCTTGAAAATCTTCGTTGGAAAGATGGTGTTGTTAGTCCTTTTGATTCTACATCACAGGTTTATAGCTGTAAAAACAATAGATACAAGTGTAAGAACACAGGTAAATATTTTACAGTTAAAACTCGAACAATTTTTGAAGGTTCTAAAGTTTCATTCCAAAATTGGTTCATAGCTATATACTTGTATACTTCACATAAGCGTGGTATTAGTAGTTATCAACTTGCTCGAGATCTTGCAGTCACCCAAAAAACAGCTTATTTCATATTACAAAGGTTAAGACACGCTACAGAACATGAGTCATTTTCGAGACAATTCGAAGGCATTGTACAATGTGATGAAACCTTTGTTGGTGGCAAAAATCGCAATCGACACGCAGACAAAAAAGTCAAAAACTCTCAAGGGCGTTCATTCAAGAAAAAAACACCAGTGTTCGGAGCTGTAGAAAAATCTACTGGTTTTGTCAAAGCAATTGTTATAGAAGATACAAAAGCTCAGACTATCCAACCACTATTAAAACAACATATCAAATCAGGTTCTCATGTAATGACGGATGAATGGCACGCATATAAAAATATCGGTGGTTATTATAAACATACTTTTGTAGATCACGGTAGAAAACAATATGCAAATGAAGATACGACTACAAATGCAATCGAATGTTACTGGTCACATCTCAAAAGAAGTATAATTGGGGTTTATTATAAAACCAGTAGAAAACATCTTCAATTATATGTCAATGAATCAACTTTTAGATATAATACTAAACAAATGAAAACATCCGATAGATTCGATTTGTTTCTTCAAACCACAGAAAACAAAAGATTGACTTGGCAGGATCTTAAAGTTGCTTAGTCAATACTATTGTTTGAGTTGTTATAACTGTAAAAATGGTTTGTCCTTTTTCATTAAGTTCATCCATTTTTGATTGTGGAATTTCTAAAATCAGTGGATGAAATTTACTGTTTTTTAAATCATTCAAATTTACTTTACCTGTTTCCAAACCAGTAATATCATAACCATTAAAAATATTACCTTCAATTTTTTGAGGATAATAAATTTTCCTTGCTATTTCTTTTTTTGTATATATTTGATATTGCATAACTGTAATATTTAAAATCATGGACGATGCTCAAAAAATAAAAAGTTTACTTGATGATATTTTATCCAAACTTGATGATATAGAAAAATCTTTAGATGAGTTAAAAAAAGAAAATTCAGAATCACAAGAAAGAATTGAGCATGAAATTGATAGTATTAAATCTATTGTTTCCCGGCTTTAAAAAATAGATTTTCATCTATAAATTCTTCTAAACTCCAAACTATTGATCTTATATCATTATATGTATAAGTTTTATTTGTTAATAGTTTTTTTATCTTATTAAACACTTGAGTTTGTTCAGGTGTTAGTTTTTCTATTTGCCTTCCCATAATTTTAATATTTTAGGATTAATAAAAAAGAGAACCCCTTTTAGAGTTCTCTTGTGTAGTTTTGTATGTCAGTGCCAAAAAATATTATAATAATGAGCTTGATAAATTGAAAAGATATTTTGATAATAATCTCGATTTTTATAAATATTATAGAACAGGAAGTACTTATCTTGACTATAAATATTTTATTAGAGGTAAGTTTGATATTAAATTAAGTCTGGATAGTTTTTATTATGAAGCAGACCAAAGTTTTTCCACATCCCACGATTTTAAAATTGCAAAAATATTAGCAAATGATCTATTACAGTTGTATCTGGAAGATCAGTTGATATTATTGGATAATAAAAATCAAAAGTATCATAAACAACAAAATTCTAACACAAAACTTACTTGGACTGGTTCGAAAGTCGCACTTATAGAATTAATTATTATATGCTTTGCAAACTGAAGGAGTTTTCAATAACGGTAACGCAGATCTTAAAGAGATTGCTAGCTATTTTGAGAAGATATTAAATATAGATCTTGGGCAGTTCAATCGTGTATTTTTAGAAATTAGGATCCGTAAATCTTCTCAGACAAAATTTTTGGATTCCCTAAAAGAAGCTTTACTAAAGCTGATGAACAATGCTGACGAAAAATAATTATTTGCGTTACGGAAAACCGTAAGGATAAGATTTATCATAAAGTTATTTTAGCCATACATAACTTAATAATAAAAATTATGGCAAAGTACAGGATTTCCGGAGTTTGGAAAAACTCAAGCAATGTGATTACACATTATGCATTTCATACGGTAAGTGAAAATAGCACTTCGAGGGCATCAAAGAAAACTAAAGATGAAGCTGTAAGGTTATTGGAAACAGCTGGCAACAGTGCGACAACTTGGGTATGGAACTATAACCGATGCGGTTGGGATATTGGTGAAAACGTAACGGTTGTTAATGGTTCTAATGGTAAATACCTTAGATCAAATCCGGATAAAAAAGAAACTAATAATCTGGAACATTTAATTGATTTTGATTGGATAGCTCCTTAAATTGATTAAAAATTCCATATTTAACCTGCCGAATGATTTTCATTCGGTTTTTTTATGACAAATCGTTCACAACTTGTGAAAAGCTTGTGAAGCAACTTTATTCAAAACCTGCATTTTTGATGTCTTAACTTTTAAAAATTACCACTATGGCGGTTAATATCCTTACACGCGAAGATCTTTACGAATTCAAAGAGGAATTATTAGTGGAGATCAAAAAACTATTACACCTCAAAACAACAGAGCAAAAATTATGGTTACGATCTTCAGAAGTAAAAGAGCTTCTGAAAATTTCCTCCGGGACATTACAGAATCTCCGTATTAGTGGAACATTAAGATATTCCAAAGTCGGCGGAACCTTATATTACAATTATCAGGACATAGAAAAAATGTTGAATCAGAAATAATTGATTATGAATTACATTAAACATCTGACAGGTTTTTACGACAAAATCCAGCAGGACGAACGCCTGAATCCGACACATATAAGTTTATATCTTGCATTATTCCAGTTTTGGAATATCAATCACTTCCAAAATCCAATCAGTATTTCTCGGAACGAAATGATGAGGTTAAGCAAAATATCAGCATTTGGTACCTATCATAAATGCATAAAAGAGCTGCAACAGTTCGGCTATATCGAATACATTCCTTCATTCAACCCTTACAAAGGGAGCTTGGTAAACCTTTACAATTTCGAAAATTCACAAGTTCAGAATCTGTACGGAAGTATAGGAAAAAACAGACAACCTCTAAACAAGAAATAAACAGCCACAATATCAAAAACGATATAAGAGATAGACAGGCATTGACACCTTCTATAAACAATACAAACATAGTAAACAATAAAACTATTGGTATTCCACCCGAAAGTAATCAATTATTTGAACAAGGCAAAAAAGAAAATTCAAGCGGCACAGTCGAAGAATCTGGTTTTAAAAAACCTCATCTTTCCGAAGTCAAAATGTATTTCGCAGAAAAAGACGCACCTTCGGAAGAAGCAGAAAAATTTTTCGATCATTATGAAAGCAATGGTTGGCTGGTAGGCGGAAAATCCAAAATGAAAAACTGGCAAGCAGCAGCAAGGAATTGGTTAATGAATTCCAAAAAATTCAATATTTCATCTGTCATTCAGAGCGCAGCGAAGAATCTCACCACAACAAAAAACAGCAATCTCAATGCAACTACCGGCAAAAGTTATAGAGAGCCGTTATGATTACAACGAAATTATTCCTTGGTTCCGGAAGAAAGCCTCAAAATTGATCGGTAAGGAATATGTAATTTCCGAATCTGAAAAAGGAATTATTTTCGCCTTGGTTGCGTGGATGCTTAAAGATGATCTGGTAGCAAAAGAAATGAACTTTGACCTTAACAAAGGAATTTTATTATCCGGACCAATTGGCTGCGGAAAAACAACATTATTCAATATTTTGAGACATTGCAGTTTCCCCGCATCTAATTACGGCATTGTATCTACACGCCAATGGACTGTCTGACAATACTTGTGTCACATCCTTGTTTAAAGAGGAAGCGTAATGTTTAAGTTTTTATTGTATTATTTATAAAAAAGAATTAATTCATCGTACCCAAAAAACATAAACAAGACACTAATAAAATAGAATTTATTCTACGACTGGGGGATCTAAGTAATACCGAACAACTTAATTTTATTGATCTTGAAATAGATAATATAGTTCTAAAATGCGAAAAATTCCTATGGATAATTATTTAGGCATTACAAAAACTAAAATCTTTGGTTTAAATCTGAAGATGAAGAGATACATTTTTTCAAGAAAATGAAGCCCTTGTTTACATCAAAGAGGATTTATTATAATTCGGGTTAGGATAGAAACTAAAAAACCGTCCGGAAGTATTAGAATATTGAAAAAATATTATAATAATGAACATCAAACAGAACCTTGATAATTTCTAATACGAAGCAGACCTCAATTTCACGACTTCACACGATTTAAAAATACAAATTCTTGCCCACGAAATCATTCAAATCCCAAAATTTTGAACCATAATCTTAAAACAAAATTATGTCAGTCAGCATCATTACCAGAGAAGACTTCAGGGATTCAAAATTGAGTTATAGGAAATTAAAGTTTATTACACATCAAAACTTCAGAGCATCTAATCCATTCCATAAAAAATGATGACATTTTTAGGCAGTTACCATAAGTTAATAACTTTTGAATTCATATATAAAAAAAGAAGATCATTAAGACCTTCTTTCTTCAAAGTGTGTTGATAGAATCTGTGCTTGTGTTTTATTTAATTAATTATTTCATTTGAAATATTCTATTCATTATCAATCCTTATCCATTTACCATTATCAATACCTTCGTAAAAATGATCATTATGGTAAATAACCGCTCCCTGGATATAAGGTTTGTTCGCGGGTAAGGTAAGCGGTTCCGGTAAGGCTTCTTTATTTCTTAATAAGAAAATGTCGGTTCCTTCTTTGATGACGACTCCTATTCCAGGGATCAATTGCATCACATTAACATCTATAGGTTGATTAGCAATAGTAATTGAAGATAATTCTGCCAATCGTCTTGCTCCGGAACTTGCTGTACAGCCCCTCAATTCGCTTCCGTACAACTGAACAACTCCTGGTGTTGTACAATCAGGATTAATATTCACTACAATATCTTTATTAGCTATCGCAACAGGACAAGCCATACCTGTTGCAAATCGAATCCCTTTCAGATGATAGGCAAATGAGCCTACAACATTTCTTGGCTGATTAAGTGTTGCCACACCATTTGTATTGGAAGTGATTTCCATATCAGGACCATTGTTGATACTGTAAGTAAAAATATAAGTCTGATTAGTTAAACTTCCTTTAAAAGTTACCACAACATCACCTGTAGCCTGTACCAAAGCACTGATTGCAGTAGTAGACGTATTATCTACCGCTGATGCAACAGACGAAATCGTAAAATTTTCTGTAATATTACATCCGTCCTGAGCATACACCACTTTTACACTGTAATTTCCCGGCTGGGTAAAAGTAACCATTGGCGAAGTGCTGATGACTCCGGCATTCGGTGCTCCAATTTTTGTCCAGGTATATGATGCATTTGGATCTGTTCCGTATAATGCTGCTGCATCATATGTCTTAGGAAACTCTGACGAACACAATGTTTTGTTACCGCCAAATCCAACTGCCTGAACATTGGTAGGTACAATGGTAAGATTAGTAGTATTTCCCAAATCCTGACTGTTTCCATAAGCACTGACAGGACGTGAAAAATTCATGTCTTTTACAGATGCGTAAAACATAGTATAAGCAGCTGCCGGATCAAGATTGATGATAGTTTGACCGGAAGCAGCTGTTCTGCTCACATTAATCCTGTTACATGGAGTTCCGGTCATAAAAAGATTTTCTGTTACCGTTTGCCCACTGGCGATGGTATATGTTCCGGGATTGAAATATAAAGTCTTGTAATTGCCTTTTGATGATAGTGTACCGCTTCCAAGGAAAGTTACTTTATTGAAATTATGAACAGGGGTTCCACCATTTAATGTACCTGCAGTTGTTATCGTCACATCTCCAAAGGTGTTTACATTTGTTACACGAACATAGAAGTTACCCGTTGTTATTTTAGAGTCGATGGCATTTATCGTTACCGGATAATTGTTGTAGGAATCAATAGTAAAGGTTGGACTATTAATAACTGATTGTCCAAAGTTCAATACAGGAGCTATATTCTGAGGATAAATTAATTCAAATTTAGAAGAGCTTAAAGTCGTTAAAGAATTATTATTAGTTTTAAAACCTTTTACATTCGTTCCTGAGAGTCCGCCATTATAAGCACTTTGAAGTTCAAAATAATCCTGAGTGGCAGCGATACTGATTAACGTACTTACCCCTTTGGTATCAATATATCGGGTAATTCCCGGAGTTGAACTCTGTTGCATTATAATATTGAAAGGAACTGTAGATCCGGATGGTACACTAACAGTAGCATCACTTTGTAATGTAAGATTTCCGTATATGGATAATAAATATACCCGATAAGGATCTGTTCCAAAATGTAGAATGGGTTTATTAGGAGCATTATCAAACGTCATATTCTTCACATTCCTGTTACCTGATATATATATCCTGTTTTGTGCAGCTGTAAATCCGGAATTGACATCAAAGAAAACATTATCCGTAGCACGCGGTGGAAAACAGTCGACGATTGGAGTTCCTCCCGAAGTTAAAGACCAGTGTTGTGCATCGTCAAAATCACCCTGTCCTCCTATCCAGTATAAATCACGACCTGCCGGAACAGCATTAAAGTTGAAGCCGGTATTATTACCCGCATCGATACTGCCACTCACCTCATAGGTTTGTCCTCCTGATGAAGAAAGCCCTTTGAGGTATGCATTTGTAATTTTAAAATCCGTTGCATTGTAGCTTGGGATTACAATTTGCTTTGAGGTGGCATCAGAACTTATGATTGCCAGCTTATCCGAGCTACATTCTCCTAATATGTTCATTTTTTGCTGAACATAGATATTACTTCCTAAAGAAACCGTATTTTTTCCGCTGATATTAAGTGTGTTTACTTTATTCAGGCTTGCGATATGAAGGGTGCGGAAACCAGGTCCAGTATAAGCATTCGAACTTGAATAAGGTAATATATTCAGTTCATTGATGGTTCCCTGAGGAAAACTGAAAATGGCATAATATCCGGGATAAGAAGAGTTATCCTGATAGGTTGATTTAATATTTATTTTTTCAATATAATGGTTACGGGCATTAAAACTGGATTCCAGATATTGATAATATATAGGAGTGATATTAATAACACTATTAACATCCTGTATTGGCTGCACGGTATTTACACTTACTGAGTTTACATTAATAGTACTGTTGTTGAGTATCAGTTTTTCTCCTGAAAAATTCATCAGTAGAGATTGTGCTGTTACGTTAGTAAAATCCAATGTAGCACCTGTATTCTGACGAATATTGTAATCGCTTTTCATTGTCCCGGTCACTGCCCATGTGGCATTACCCGTAAAATCTAAATTGGAAATCCCATTGACTCCCGACATATTGATCGTCTTTAAAGCGCCTGCAGGTTTACCCAAGTTCGTAAAATACCAGTATTTGTAAGTATCTCCAAAATTACCACTGACCGAAAAATTAGATTGCAGAGACAGATTACCATTGATCGTCATGGAAAAACTATTCATATACATTATTCCTGTAGCTGGAGCAGGAACTGTCCATGTCATATCATTCACTCTTGCATAAGTATTAAGAATAATATTACTTCCGGTTACCAACCCTGAGTTGGCATCAAAAAAGACATTATCATAAATAGTAGGCGGCCCGCAACGATTAGCAGGATCAGTACTTCCGCTTACCACAGACCAATGTGCCGGATCTTCCCAGTTTCCGGCACCGCCAACCCAATACAGGTTTTTTCCGGTAGGTGCTGTAAATGTTATTCCTGTATTGTTCCCATTATCAATAGAATTATCTGCTAATACAGTTGCTCCACTCGCCGTTATATTGGTTATATTTAATCTGTTGAGCTGAACAATTCCGTTACCATTGACATTACTTCCCAACACCAATTTTCCCTTTTGGGCAGATGAGATCCCGCTCATATTCTGCATAGAAGAACAAGCATTTCTGTTAAAAAGAAATACATCGGTAACAGAGAAAGACGGACTGTAACCGTAATTACCGAAAATTATCCCTCCGGTTCCGTTGTGAATAAAGCTTTTAGTAGAAATTGTAGAATTGGATGTATTATACCCGTTAAGAAGAAAATCTGTTCCGCTTACGACCTGCATCTTATTGGCAGAAATTTTTCCCCGAACACCTACGTTTCCAGTGCCATTAAAAATAATACTATCAATGAAATGATTATTAGTATCACTATTAACTGTAACTCCGCCAACTCGGGCAGTAGTATTCTGAGCATTAATAGCCTGTACGGAAGAAATGGTAATACTAACTGCGGTGATATCCGAATTGCTTATTGAAACCGAATTCCCACCCAAAGTCATTTGCTGAACACTTATTTTACTGTTATCAGCAAAAAGATTGGCTGCCCCATTGGAACTGAAATTAAAGGCACCAATGGATTTTAAATGATAATCACCAGTTGTATTGGGAGCAACCAGATAATAATTCCCTACTCCGTTAACAGTAATATATGCCATAGTGTTTCCTTCAAAGCTTATATAATAATTCGCAGATGAAGATGTTCCTGAGAAATTAAAACTGGTATTGGTTGTATTTATTTGCATATTCTTTTGCAGGTAAACACTGCCATAAGAGGTTGCGGTATATACATTCCATTGTGGGATTCCAGGAACATTCAGCCATTTCATATCCCGGAACTCAGCATATTGTCCATTGCTGGCTGAAACAGTTATTCCCGTACCGGAATTTTGGTCGAAAAAAACATCATCCCATCTCATCGGGACGCAATTTGCAGGTGTACCCCCTGAGGTCAAAGACCAATGAGAAGGATCGAACCAGTTGCCGGTTCCACCTACCCAATAATAGGTATGGGAAGTGTAATTGTTATAGGTAATGTTGCCGATATTTCCGCCCCCGTCTGTTGCGGCAGTATAGTTAGCCCCTCCGCCTGCATTAATGTTGGTGAAGCTATAATTGGGAAAATCCATTGCCACGCCTGCCGGTGCTATTATTTTTCCTTTATAAGTATAGCCGCTGTTAGAAATCCCAAGTGACGGTGATATTCCTTTACAAGATACATTGGCGGTAAAGCTTTGGTTTATCTGAAGATAGTAATTAATATTAGTATTGTCTAAAGAATAAATCAAATTATTAAGGTTCAGATTATTTACAGAAATCAAACCACTAAATGTTGCATTACTGTTCATTACCATTTCATCAACATTCAAAACTCCTATTGTAGAGCTAATTACCGGCTTGTACATATTGGAACTCGAAGTAATTTTTTTTACGGTCTGTTGTTTTGTAAAAGTTAATCCGGGGCTATTAATATTGTAATTATTATAATAGCTGTGCGTGGTATTATTGATTATGGAATTAGAAAGATTAACCTTATCGTTGATGTTGGCAAAGGTTGTGTTAATGACGATATTTCCGAAATCAGAAACGGTGCTTGAGTTATAATTGAAATTCTTTACAGTAATATTTTTACTATTGGTATCCAGCGAAGCGTTATCTTGTATCGTCAATGCCATATCGAAATGATCACCGCCAAGATCATTGATCAGTTTCCATTTTCCGTTTCCTGTGAGATAAACATAAGCCGATTTAGTATAACCCCAACCACCATAATCGTCGTAAGAAGTATTATTTATCCAGTAGATATCCGAGGGTATATCTATAAGATTGGGTGTGATCTGTGTATTATCATACATTAGCGTCATACCAGTATTCTCTGATAGATAAGCACCTTTCCGCCATTGTACATTCCCATAGATACTAATACCAGTGGTTAGTCTAAAATTACCGATAAAGCCATCCTGAACGGTAAAATTTTTACAAATAGGCGATGAGCCGGAGATAGTCCCCATAGTTGCGGTAAAACCACTCGAATTGGTAATAAATACATTATCATATCTGGAAGGAATAATAGTTGCCTGCGGTCCCGTTGACGAGCCGATCCGCCAGTGGTTCAGATCGCTCCAGTCGCCGGTTCCGTTTATCCAATAATAATCGCTTTGTGCAAAAATCTGCTGAACGGTTACCAAAAAAAGAAGGAAATATAATTTTATTTTCATTGTATTAAGAATTACAAATTGATGATTAATTGAAAGTCTTTTCAGACTTCAACCTTACAAATACATCGAAGAGAGCATTAAATCCGGGACTATTTTCCCTTTTTTAATTGTTGTATCTCTTTTTGTAATTCTTTGATTTTCTTATCCTGTTCCTGGACGTTTTTGAGTAAAAGCGGAATCAATTCATTATAGTTTACAGACTTATAGCCTTCCGAATCTGTATTTACAATATTGGGAAGCACTTTTTCCACTTCCTGCGCTATTAAGCCATATTGAAGCTGCCCATTTCCGCCTTTCTTCTTACCCATTTCGTTCCAGAAATAAGAAACGGGATTCAATTGTAATAGAATTTCCTCCGAATTACTAATTGGAGTAATATTTTGTTTTAATCTTGCATCCGAATTATAATCCACCGCGCTGGCTTTTACTGTCCCTGCAACGTCCAGCTTTGCGGAAGGGTTAGCTGTCCCTATTCCCACACTTCCGACACCTGAGAAAATAAGATTTTTGCCGTTCAGTTCTACATTTCTGGCAGCCTGTGCGGTTGTAATGGTTCCGTCCGCTGTATAAATATTGGACGTCAATCCACCAATATTTTCCCAAATTGTACCATTCCAGTAATAATATCCTGCCTGGGTAATTTTGGCAACACTTGTATTGGAAACCACAGGAGCTGATGTGGCATAAATCATTAAAGATTCGGTTCCTGATTCCAGGTTGGTTGTCATCGTTTTGATTTGATCCCCGGTTAATCTTGGGATCATAAGACCTTCGACTTGTAAAGCACCATTCGTTTTTGCGACAACTTCCAGAGTCGATTTGGGAGCCACCGTATTAATGCCTACTTGTGAGAATAAAAACGGACCAATCAATAGTATTACTAAAATGCAAAATCTAAATATAGCGGAATCAGAGGATTCCAATGATATATTATTTTTCATAGTTTGTAGTTTTGTGAGTTTTTTTAGTTTAGATTTTTAATGATATCAATAAGTATTGTTTTGGATTTTACAATTAATTCGTTCGATCTGTAAAGCTGGCTGGTAATGATGGAGCTTTCAAAAAGGAGATAAATGTGTGCTGACAAAATTTCATCTTTGATTTCGATATCGAAGGCATCTCTCAATTTTTTCTTTTGATCGCGTATAGTGGTATGTATAGCCAATTTTTCTTCTGGCACTTCGGAAAGAAGGTTGAGAAAGCTGCAGCCTCTGAAATTTTCTTTTTCATTCATATACATCAAAAAATCAAAAGAGCTGAGAATTTTTTCTCGCAAAGAAGAAGCAGGCTTCGTGAAGTTTTCGAGTTCTGACACCCAATAATCAAATCTTTTATTCAAAAATTCTATACACAAGTCATCTTTTGATTTGAAGTGGGCATAAAAACTTGCTTTGGAAACGTTTGCCTCCATAATAATCTGGTTAATCCCGGTATTATTATAGCCCTGCTTATGAAATAAAGTATAGGCAGTATTCAGGATTCTTTCACGAGGTGGATGCATTTTGTAAGATTTGTAACAAATATAAATAAAAAATGAACAGACTTGTCTGTTCATAATAATAATCTGTTATAATTATTTAGACTAAAAAAATATACTGTTCAAAAAGTTAAAAACATAAAATAATTTTCTTTATATAATCTCAAATTTCTCCGCTAACAGTAATTTTATATTTTTGTAGAATTAGTTATGAAAAAAATTATTCTGATAGAAGATGAGTCCAGTGTTGTTTCCTTTATCAAAAAAGGATTGCAGGAACTTGACTATGAGATTTCCGTAGCTCTGGACGGTAAAACAGGTATCAAATTGGTCGATGATAATGATTTTGATCTTATTATTTTGGATATAATGTTACCAGATATTAACGGTTTGGAAGTCTGCAAAGAAATCCGGAAGAAAAATAAAATTGTTCCTATATTATTTTTAACGGCGCTGGATTCATCAGAAAATATTGTGCTTGGATTAGAAAGTGGCGGCGATGATTATCTTGTCAAGCCTTTCAAATTCATAGAGCTAGTTGCCAGAATAAAATCCCTTCTCAGAAGAAGTGGCCACAATAACGGAACAGAACCAAACGAAATTGATGATAAAAACACCTATCAATTTTCGGATCTGACAGTGAATGATTACACCAAAAAAGTGACTCGTGCCGGAACAGAAATCTCATTAACCTCAACAGAATATAAGCTCCTACTCTATTTCCTTAATAACCCAGAAAAAGTAATATCAAGGGCAGAAATACTGGAAGCAGTTTGGGGTGTTAATTACGAATTGGGAACCAATGTTGTGGATGTTTACGTTAACTATCTCAGAAAAAAACTCGATAATCAGGAAGATGACAAACTGATTCATACTGTAATAGGAATGGGTTATGTGCTCAAAAAATCATAAACAATGCTGAAAGGAAATCCTACCAATCAAACCAAAACAATGCTTCTTTTGATGCTGGTTTTTACAGTCGTCATTCTGCTGTTCAGTGGATTGGTATATTTTTCCATTGTTAATTTTTCTCATCAGCGTTTTTATGAATTACTAAAAATCCGGGCGACGACGATTGTCCAAATCGAGAAAAGTAAAGAACATCTCGACATCCCGAAAAATCATATTCTGAATAGTCTGAATGACGAAGAGCTCCCAATGGAAAAAGATTATGTATTCGAGGTTCCGAAGGATTCTAATTACAGTCAGATATCAAATCAAATCCATATTCCGGATAGTTTTTTCAAAAGCATTGTCAAAAAAGGAGAAGCCAATTATAATGACAAAGAATTCTACTACATAGGACAGTCTTTCAAATCTGATAATAAAACATACATTGCCATTGCATCTGCTCAAAACCATTATGTAGTCTATTATCTTGGTTATCTGAAAAGAACTTTAATCACATGTATGATTCTTGCGCTTTTCTTTTCAATGATCTTTTCTTTTTATCTGTCGAAAACACTATTCCGTCCGATTCTTAAAATCACAGGTAAAGTAAAAGAAATCAGTTCAGAGAATCTGCATCTGAGACTAGAACCTCAGCCAGGAAACAAAGAATTAAATGAACTGGTTGACACCTTCAACGATATGTTGAACCGTATAGAAACATCCTTTGAAACACAGAATCATCTGATCGGAAATGTATCTCACGAACTCAGAACACCTTTGACTTCGATTATGGGAGAAGCCGATGTTGCGTTGTCTATCCCCAGATCAGAAGAGCATTACCAGGAAACGCTTCAAATCATTCTTAATGAAGCCGAAAAACTGGACAAGAAAATCAAGGCTTTGCTGATGATCGCCCAAACAGGATTTGACGGTAAAATCCAGAAAATGGACAAAGTAAGAATGGATCAGCTGCTCTGGGACGTTATCGAAACGGCAACAAGGATCAATTCCAAAAATAATGTTTTTATGGATATCAGTATGTTGCCGGAAAATCCTAAAAAACTGAAAGTCCAGGGTAACGAGCAGCTTCTTCATCTTGCAATGGCAAACATCATCAATAACGGCTGCAAATATTCTAATTTTCAACAGGTTAAAGTTTCCCTTGGTGCAACAGACGATCACGTTTATGTCATTATCAAAGACAGCGGAATCGGGATTCCGGATTCTGAAATGGATAAAATCTACGATCCGTTTTTCCGTGCTTCGAATACGAAAAACCCATTAGCAAGAAATATTATCCGAATCCATAATGGCGAATTGATCGTGAATTCCAAAGAAAATGTGGGAACGACAGTTCAGATTCGTTTTCCGATCTATGTTCCGACCGAATAAAACGTAGAATTGCCCGCAGCAAGCTTATATTTTTCTCATCAACTAATTTCTTTTTTGAAATTCTAATCTCATTTTAATCTCTTTAATTACATTTTAATTTCGTTCCAAAAGTATTCTAATCTGGTCATTATAGTTTTGTATCATCAAAAGTAACAAAACCAATTAAATCACAATATTATGATCAAGACCATTTTAATTGCTACGGATTTTTCTCTGGAATCTCTTGAAATTCTGAAAAAAGTTCTTAAAAATAAAACTGAACAGAATGACGAGAATCAATACAATATTCTTTTCGTTTCGGGATACGATATGGGCGATTCTATCAGAGATCTCTTATTCACCACCAAAAGTTCGATTTTTGAAAAGATAAGATCTAAGGAATTTTGCGATGCTTACAGCATTATCAACAACAAATATCCGAACCTGATCAACAAAATCACTTGTGACATCTTCACAGGTAGCTTCCAGAGAACTTTCAACAGTTATATCGAAACTGCTGCGATAGACGAAGCTTACTTCTCATCAGCAAAAAGCAGAAACCTGAAAAAAGGTCAGTTTGATGTAACACCATATTTGAAAAAATGCAAGCATATCAATGCTATCGAAGTTCTAACACAGGCGCCGGAATTTGTTCCTGAAAAAGGAAGATTAGCAGAAGTTTTCTTGTAAAAAATATATTCAAAAACACATCAAATCAATTTTAAATAATAAATTATGTTAAGGAATTATAGTAACAGCAGAACGTTGGGAGACAACATCAGACTGGGGACGCTGACTGCATTCACCGCAGGAACTATAAATATAGCATCTCTATTGATATTCTTATCTTTTACATCCAACGTAACAGGACATTACGCAATCTTGGCAGCAGAAATCAGCCAGGGAAACTGGACACAGGTTGCCGTTGTGGGCGGATGGATTTTCCTATTCTTCTTTGGTGGATTTGTAGCCAATATGAGTGTCATCAACTTTAATAAAAAGAGTAAATATTTTGCGCACGCATTGCCAATTATACTGGAAATCCTTTGTCTTTTGGCGGTAGGAATCTACGGACAATTTTATTACAGAAAGACCCTGGAAGAAACGGAAGCTTTGGTAGCATTAATGTTATTTGCAACTGGTTTACAAAACGGTTTAACAGCTAGTATCTCCAACTTCTCTGTAAAAACAACCCACTTAACTGGTACAACAACTGATCTAGGGATATTAGCATCTATGTTTACGCAGAAAAAATTCAGAAAAAACCCTGAATTGATGGGTAAGGCTAAGCTTTTGCTAAGCATAATGACGGCTTATGTTCTTGGCGCTGTGTTCTCAGGATTGACTTATTATCATTTGGAATTCCGGGTATTTTATGTGATAAGCATTTGTCTTTTGGTTGTCATCGGTTATGATTTTTACAAAATTAACCTCAGACATTTCCATACGGAATACAGGTATTATAAAATCTATCACAAACCAACCTTCATTGCATTTTTGTACTACAAGATACATAATAAAGACGAGAAAAGAACTGTAAGTAGACCTAATACTAATGCAAAATTGGCTTTTAGCGACAAGTAATTATTCCTCCAAAAAAACACTTCATCATAAATCAAATTTTTGTAATAGTTCTTTATTAAAAAACCGTCCCGGAAAATTTCGGGACGGTTTTGATTTATGATATTAAATAATCTTTCAATTATTGCTCAACCCAAGTATGGTTTTCTCCGGCTAGTTCACCAAGATATTTTTCTGCATCCATTGCCGCCATACAACCACTTCCAGCAGCTGTAATTGCTTGTCTGTAATGGTGGTCCTGAACATCTCCGGCTGCGAAAACACCAGGAAGATTAGTTCTTGCAGATTTGCCTTCCGTAATGATATATTCGTTTTCGTCTAAATCGATTTGTCCTTTGAAAAGTTCTGTATTGGGTTTATGACCAATAGCAATAAAAATCCCGTGAACATCTATTGTAGAAACCTCATTGGTCAGATTATTAACCACTTTAGCTCTTTCTACCAAGTTGTTTTCACCTTCGATGCCGATGAGTTCGTGATTGTATTTCACTTCGATATTTGGTGTACTCAAAACTCTGTCAACCATTACTTTGGAAGCTCTGAAATGGTCCTTTCTTACTAACAATGTGACTTTGTTACAAATCTTGGAAAGATAAGTGGCTTCTTCTGCAGCTGTATCTCCAGCGCCCACAACTATTACATCTTTTCCTCTGTAAAAAAATCCGTCACAAGTGGCACACGCAGAAACGCCGCCGCCAGCATATTTTTTCTCATCAGCCAGTCCCAGATATTTCGCCGCCGCACCTGTGGAGATAATGACACTTTTCGCCAAAATCTCACGAGAACCTGTACTCAGTTTATGAATGCCACCTCTAACTTTGGAAAACTCAACTTTGGAAATCATCTCGTAATGAACTTTGGTCTCGAAACGTTCCGCCTGCTTTTGCAACTGAAGCATCATTTCCGGCCCGGTAATTCCATCCGGATAACCAGGAAAATTTTCTACTTCTGTTGTTGTTGTTAATTGTCCGCCTGGTTCCAGTCCTGTGAAAAGTTCAGGTTTCAGGTTAGCTCTTCCTGCATAAATTGCGGCTGTGAAACCAGCTGGTCCGGAACCTACAATGACACAGTCTAAGATATTGTTTTCCATTTTTATTATTAAATTATTTTTTTTAAAGGATATGAATATTTCTTTCGAAATAGGAATTTTCAAATATAATTCTTTGTTTGAACAATCGGGTACAAATTTCGGGAATTAATTATTCAGAACCTATCTAAACTGTCGATGTGAAATATATGAATGGTAAATAATTAATCTTTCTAAAAACTACTACGGCAAAAATTTCTTTGAAATTTTTGACACCCCCTTCACTGAAGGGAATTTTTACACTGAAAATTTCAGTTCATCTACTTTAATGATTTTATAAACCATTTCCTTATAGATTTCTTCATCTTCCATTTGTCTTACACCCAGACCTTTGGATTTTAAATCCATCTCGCGGAGAATAGAAATCACTCTTGTAGCGTGCTTCAATGGATAAAATCGCGCTGCCTC
Organism: Rhizophagus prolifer; assembly: GCA_019425655.1. Lineage (NCBI taxonomy): Eukaryota > Fungi > Glomeromycota > Glomeromycetes > Glomerales > Glomeraceae > Rhizophagus > Rhizophagus prolifer. The sequence continues at coordinate 23,886 of NQWY01000017.1, forward strand.
CGAATAATCTTTAATCGCATAAGGATTAACACCCATTGTTGAAGCAATGGTCTGCGGAGATTGTCCCGACAAAGTGTGATAAATAATAATATTGGAAAAGAAATTGTAAAGTGCTCCGAAAGCCATTTGAACAGGATTTGATTTTTTATTCTTTCCCATATAATAAGCAATGCTGAAAGCTTTTGCCTGGTCTTTCGTCGCCAATGCTTTCTGCAGTTCGAAGATGTTAAAATCTTTGCTGATGCCGATGTGTTCTTCGATAATTTTTCCATCCAGAACTGCGCCGTCTTTGAGAACGATTTTCAGTTTATTCAATTCGTTAGCAATTCTGGAAAGGTCGTTTCCAAGATATTCTGCTAAGAGATGACTGATGTTTGGTGCAGATTTGATTCCCATTACGGTCATTTCACCTTGAATCCAGGTCGGAAGCTGATAATCTTTCATCTTCTCACTTGTGAAAAGCATTCCGGATTTAGCAAGAGTTTTTGCCACTTTTTTCCTCGCATCCAGCTTTTTGTGTTTGTGGGCAATTACCAGAATAGTTGAAGGAACAGGATTTTCCAGATAAGTTTCCAACGCCTTGGATTCCTCGTCATTCAGTTTCATATCCTGCGCTTCTTTCACAATGATGAGTTGTTTGTCGCCCATCATTGGATATTGCCTTGCCAAAGAAAGAACTTCCAGATAATTGGTATCTCGACCGTAAGCAATGGTTTGATTGAAAGCCTTCTCATCTTCTTCCAAAACATCCTGCTCAAAATGTTTGACCGCCAAATCGATATAAAAAGCCTCATCGCCCTGAAAAAAATAAACCGGTAAAAGTTCTTTATTTTTAATATTTTTGAGGATAATATCTATTTCTTTCATCTTAAAGTATGCAGGTTCCGAAACTAAATTTTGAACATCAATTTGATTTCCAAATCAAACAAGACAAAGATACATTTTTTATCTATGATCTGGTAAGAAAAAGCTGGCTTGTCTTGACACCGGAAGAATGGGTAAGACAGCATTGGCTGCATTATTATCGTTTTGTACAAAAGAAAAATCCATCGTCATTAATTCTTGAAAGAAAGCTGGAACTGAATGGAACTACAAAACGAATCGACCTGCTTATTACAGAAAAAACAAAACCAAAAATCCTTATCGAATGTAAAGCGCCAAACATCGCTTTGAAAGAAGTTCATTTTGAACAAATCGCACGCTACAACAGCTTAATTGGTGCTGAGCAAATCATCATTAGCAACGGTTTTCATCATATCTTTGCGGATTATAAGGACGGTAAATATCAGTTTTTGAATGCGAAGGTATAATGAGGTTCTTAAAATTTCTACAAATTAAAATCTCTTTTCGGATTGAAAAGATAAATCAAAAGGAAAAAGAAAACCGATACACCTAAAAAATATTGATAATAATGTACCGCAGATTGTGAACTGATCACGCTTGTTGTGCCGGCAGCTGTAGATTTGTGCAGCTCATTAATAAGATTGTTAATCGCATTGTCCAGGTTATTTCCATCAAGGTAACTTCCACCGGTTGAAGATGCGATATTTTTTAATGCTTTGGTTTGCAGTTTGGAAACAACCGTTTCACCATACATATCGGATTTATAACCCATTAATTGACCAAAATAATATTCAGGAATTGGTGCGCCTTCTTCGGTTCCGACACCAATTGTTGTAACTCTTATTCCTTCTTTTTTTGCGAGGTTAATTGCTTCATCCTCGTGACCTTCGTTATCCTCACCATCACTTATTAATACAATATTCCTAGAACCTTTTGTTATATTTTTGAACTTTTGAGCCGCGATTTGAATCGGTTTCAAAAAATCGGTTCCCTGATTTTGAACCACACTGGTTTCGATTCCCAAAAGGTAGTTTTCTGCCGCCGAATAGTCGCTGGACAAAGGCATCACAGAGTATGAATCGCCGGCAAATACAATGATCCCTACTCTATCATTCGTCAGCTTTTGAAGAGAATTAATGATAATATTCTTTGCTTCCTCTAATCGGCTTGGTTGGATATCCTGGGCATTCATAGAGTTGGAAACATCCAGAACAAACATCGTACTGCTGACATTCTGCTTGACACTGATCTCCTCTTTTCCACCTAAAAGGTCAATAATCGAAAATATCAGGAATAAAAAACCTAACAGATACAAAACCGGAAACAACTTGGCAAACCAAGATGTTTTTTCAAACAACGTATCCTGAAATCTGCCTTCTGCAAAAAGGTTTCTTTTGCGGTTTTTCCACCGGATGTAATTTCCTAAATACCAATTCATCAGCTTAATTCAAAATTTTAAAAATAACCCAACGGAGCAACGCATCCAACAATAGAAATCCTAAAGCCACCCAAAGAAAAATCCTAAAATATTCTTCATAATTATACAATTTGGAAGTTTTAACATCCGATTTTTCCAGTTGATTAATTTCATCATACACATTCTGCAGGCTGCTGTTGGAAGTCGCACGGAAGTATTTTCCTCCTGTCAATTGTGCGATATCGATCAACGTGTTTTCATCGATTTCGGTTTTCTGTTCTGTAAAAACAATATCTCCAAAAATATTAGTCCCTGTCGGAAACGCTGCAAACCCATTGCTTCCAATACCAACTGTATAGACTTTGATCCCGTTATTTTTTGCTAATTCTGCAGCAATTTGTGGCGGCATCGCATTCAAAACGGTATTGACGCCGTCGGTCATCAAGATGATGATTTTACTTTTAGCTTTGCTTTTTTTCAAATGGTTTACAGCAACGGAAAGCCCTTCTCCAATCGCCGTTCCAGGTTGTAATTCCAGAGGATTTAATTGATTCAGTTCATCCACTACAACTTGGTGGTCGGTTGTCAAAGGAACCTTGGTGTAAGCTTCTCCTGAATATGCAACCAAACCAATTCGGTCGTTGTCTCGTTTATTAACAAAATCAATAGCGATTTTTTTAAGCGCTTCCAACCTGTCCGGATCTAGGTCTTTCGCCAACATACTGAGCGAAACGTCCACGGAAAGCATAATATCAATTCCTTTGGACTCATCTCTATCCTGAGAAATAGTGTAAGTTCTCGGTCTTGCCAAAGCAATAATCAAAGCGGAAAGTATGAAATATTTCGAAATCTTAAGAAAAGTCATCACAAGAGAAATGCTTCCTGTCGGCTTCATATTTTTAACAGAAGGCACCGCAATTCCCCTACTCTTTTTTTTGCCTGCGTCCAATATCAATAATGGGATGAACAATAAAAAAAGTAATAGAAAAATCGGACTGTAAAACTCGAAATTCACGGGTTGATTATAATTGAATTTTGATTAATGATTTATTTGAGTTTTCGTAATTTGGATTGGTCTTCAGCTGAGATTTCTGTGACAGAATTATTTCGAAGATTCTCCGCTTCCACGTCTTTGGTAGAACGTTTTACGAAATCCCGAATTGCTGTAAAATCTTTTGACATTATCTCTTTGGTCGGAATCGTTTTCGCAAACTTTACCAAGTCGCCACGCAAAAATATATCTTCCACTATTTTTTCATTTTCCTGAGAAATAGCGTTCGTATTTTTCATATAATCGATTAAATCATCGGTCAGCAAAACATCTGCAGGAATCTGATATTGCTTGGTAATAAAACCTCTGGTAATTTCAATCAGTTCAACATAGAAAGCACGGAAATTTTCGTTCTCGATATAATTTTTCTTTCTAAGTTTTTCCAAATCCTTTAAGGTCTGATTCGTAGTAACTATAGGGCTATCTTTTCGCTTTCTTCCCCATTTTACAATTCCAATAATCAAAACAATAATTGCAATAATTATCAAAGCCAAAAGAACGTAAAACTTGTATAGATCCCAATAATCTTTGACATCCAACTCCACTTCCTTGTTCTTCATAATGTCATTAATCTGGTCGCCTTTTTTTGCGGTATTAATGACTTCCACTTCGTACGGAATAGTTTTAAGGATTTTATCTCCAACTTTTACCTGAATCTCGGGAATCTTAAATTTTCCTTCCTCAAAAATGGCAAATTTTACGGAGCGCAGATAGATATCTTTTTGCTTGGCAATACTGTCATTCACCATTTCGAAGTGAAAGGGCAGCAACTCGTTCCTTGGTGCAATCTGAACATCTTTCCCGTCCAAATCCAGAATCTGAATCTTGAAAACCGCCACTTCGCCCAAAGCCAAAGTGGTTTTGTCCAGATTTGAAGACAAGGTTTGTGAAAATCCGAAACTTGAAAAAATGATAAAAAAAGAAAGAAATACTTTGAATAAAACAGAATATTTGTCATTGACTCCGTCGAATCCGTTGGATTTCCGTAGGAATCTAAGCGTTGAGATTCTTTCAGAATGACAAATATTGCGTTGATTGAACATTACTAATTTCATTAATTATTTTAAAATTCTAGCTGATTTAATTGATTTAGCAGATAAGTTGGACATTTATTTTCTAAAGTATTGATAAAGTAATTTGCTATAATCATCAGAAGTATTGATATCTAAAAAATGGGCAGAAGAATTTTCAAATTCTTCTTTAATTTGGCGCATCTTCTGCTTTTGCTGTTCCGCAAATTCATAACGCCACCTGGAGCTGGAAGTATTTGCCCAGACTTGTTTTCCGGTTTCTGCATCGCGGAATAGTGCGTAACCGATATCAGGAATCTCCATATCTTTTTCGTCAAAAACCCGAAGTCCCAACAACTGATGTTTTCTTGCTGTAACGTTAAGGATTTTCTGGTCAAATTCATCTTCAAAATCAGAAAAAACAAACACCAAGGATTTTCTTTTGAAAACACTCATCATATAATTGAATGCTGAATTCAAATCCGATTGCGCCGGAACATAATCAGCAGTAAGGATATTGCTGATAATCGACAAAACGTGCTTTCTGCCTTTCTGTGGCGGAACAACTTTCAGCACTTTATCAGCATACAAAATCAATCCGACCTTATCATTATTTCCCGTCGCCGAAAATCCGAGAGAAGCGCAAATCTCTGCAACGTATTCTCTTTTCAATTGATTTTTTGTCCCGTAATCCATAGATGCAGAAATATCGACAACCAGCATCATTGTCAGTTCTCGTTCTTCTTCCATTACTTTCACGAATGGTTCACGGAAACGCGCTGTTTTGTTCCAGTCGATTCGACGTGTATCATCTCCGAACTGGTATTGTCTTACTTCCGAAAATGTCATTCCCTGACCTTTGAAAGCGCTGTGATATTGTCCCATAAGCGATGCTTCCGTTTTCTTTCGAGTACGGATTTCTATCTGCTTTACTTTTTTGACAATGTCTTTTATTTCCAATTTAATTTTTGATATTTTTTGTCGGTCATCAGTTGATAGTTTTCAAATCATCTCCTATAACAATTCGACAATTGACCACTATCAACAGATAACCAGATTTTTAAGACGAAATTTGTCTTAAAAATTTTAATATTTAGTCCTGCTACTACGGAGCTGTTTCCATTCATGGATGATTTTCTCTAAAAACATTTCGTTCCTACGTAACTTTCCAGCTTAAAGCTTATCAAGTTAAAAACTCCTTAACGCTATAACTCACAAACACTCGAACCAGACTAAGGCGCTTGAATTTTACTAAGAATTCTATTGACAATTTCGTCCTGAGTCACTTCTTCCGCTTCCGCTTCGAAACTCAATCCGATCCTATGTCTCAGAACATCTTTCGCAATTTCTTTCACATCTTCCGGGATCACAAAAGCTCTTCCTTTGATAAAAGCATAAGCTCTGGAAGCAATCGCTAAATTGATACTTGCTCTCGGCGATGCACCGAAACTGATGTAATTTTTAAGGTCAGACAAACCATATTTTTCAGGATAACGGGTTGCAAAAACCATATCCAGAATATATTTCTCGATTTTCTCATCCAGATAAATCTGATTGATGAGTTTTTTGGCTTCAACAATTTGATTCAAATCCACCACTTTTCTGATTTGCGGGATATCCTGCGTAGAAATCATTCGCATCACTTTTCTCTCATCTTCAAACTCCGGATAATCGATTTTACACTTCAGCATAAAACGGTCGGTCTGCGCTTCCGGCAAAAGATAAGTTCCTTCCTGGTCGATTGGATTTTGAGTGGCTAAAACTAAGAATGGTTTTGGCAAGGGCATTGTTTCGTCGCCAATCGTCACTTGCTTTTCCTGCATTACTTCAAGAAGTGCGGACTGGACTTTCGCCGGCGCACGGTTGATTTCATCCGCTAAAACGAAATTAGCGAAAACAGGTCCTTTTTTTATAGAAAAATCATTGTCTTTGACATTATAAATCATTGTTCCTACAACATCTGCAGGCAACAAATCCGGTGTAAACTGAATCCTGGAAAACTCCCCGTCAACAGCTTCGGACAAAGTTTTGATTGCTAAAGTTTTAGCCAAGCCGGGAACACCTTCCAAAAGGACGTGACCATTTCCCAGAAGTCCTATCAAAAGACGGTCAATCATATATTCCTGACCAATAATAGCGCGGTTGATTTCTTGTTTTAGAATATTAAAAAAGTAATTCTGTTCTTTTACTTTCTCTGTAAGCTGTCTGATATCTTCAGCTTGATTCAATTCTGACATAGTTAATCTTAATAATTGGTAAATTTCATATAAAAACCTGCAACGGCAAACACAATAATTGCTAATCTTGCGTTAAATATTTGTTAAAGTAAAGTTCCAAATGTTACAAACTTTTGCGTCGGATTCTAATAAATATGGATTATTTGTCGTTTATTTATAATTAATATAACTTTGAACTAAATAAACTTTTATTCAAAAAATGAATTATCATTTTGCCAATCACAGACAAGTCAGAAAAAATCTGCTTGATATTTTACAAAATACTTCGGAAAAAGACCTTCTCACTATCCCTGACGGATTCAATAATAATATCTACTGGAACATCGCTCATTGCGTGGCAACACAGCAATTGTTGTGTTATTATCTCAGCGGAAACCAATTCCGGATTGACAAATACTGGGTGGAAACTTACAAAAAAGGAACTTTTGCTAATGTAGATGTGAAACAGTCCGAAATGGAGGATTTAGCTTATCTTTTGATTGAAACTTCAAAAATTCTGATGAAAGATTTTGACAATGATTTTTTCCCGGATTACACACCCTATTCCACCAGTTTTGGGATTGATTTGAAAAATATCCAGGATGCGATTATTTTCAACAATATGCACGAGAGTATTCATTACGGATATATTCTCGCACAAAAAAGAGCTTTGATTGGCGAAGGATTGAGTAGTTTATAATTGAGAAATGATTTCAATGAATTTGCGATATATTTTTCCGATTTTAACTTTAATGATTCTATCTTTTTCAAAGTCGGAAAATGAGCGGTTCAAATATTATCAGCCGATTAGCAAAACTCAGGAAATCGAAGTGCTTTATCTGACCTGGGCGGACACGAATTTGCCTAACTTTATCAAAACAGCCGATTACAAGAAGTTCGTCGACAAAGCGGAATTAATTGACCATTGTTTCTACGTCGATTCCAAAAATCCTGAAAAAAGAAGATTTAAAATTCCGGTTACGACAGATCAATTGATTAAGAAAATCCCATTAAAATTGAAAGGCAAATTCTTCAAAACCAAACAATTTGACGATACTTTTCCTACGCCGCTTTTCGAAAATCTCAGAAAAACCGGTGATTTGAAATTCAAAACGGAGAATGATGAATTTCTGGTTTTTGTTTTGGATTAAATTTACAAGCTACAAAAATTAAAAGTTTTTTTAACTTAATATTTCGTTGAAAGTTCAAAAACAACTTTATAAGTTTTTCTTTTTCAACTTATTCCAAATCAATTCTATAATAATTTCCTTTTGTGGCTTTTGTGGTTAGAAATTTTACATTTTTCTTAAGATAAAACTAAAATCAAAAGCCTTACTTTTGTCAATTCAAAATCTCATTAATGAATCAAGAGAAAAAAGACGATTTTATTTTCGGGTTAAGACCTGTATTAGAAGCCATTGAAGCAGGAAAAACCATTGACAAAATATTTGTGCAGAATGCGTTGCAAGGTGAAATCTATATCGAACTGAAACAACTTCTTTCAAAACACAATATCCGTCCCAACTACGTTCCTGTAGAAAAACTGAATCGTTTTACGAGAAAAAACCACCAAGGTGTGGTTGCTTTTATATCAGATGTTCCGTTTCATAAAATCGAAGATGTATTGCCTCAGCTTTTTGAGGAAGGTAAAACGCCTTTTATCTTAGTTCTTGACCGTTTGACGGATGTCAGAAACTTTGGTGCCATTTGCAGAACTGCAGAATGTGTTGGCATTCATGCCGTTGTCATTCCTGAAAAAGGAGCAGCACCGATTAATTCTGATGCAATTAAAACGTCTGCCGGCGCCATTTACAATATCAAAATCTGCAAAGAAAAAAACCTTGCTCATACCGTTGATTTTCTGCAGCAAAGTGGTGTTTCCGTTTTTGCAGCAACAGAAAAGGCGCAGAAATTGATATATGATGTCGACTTCCGAGAACCCTGCGCTATCGTGATGGGAAATGAAGAGACAGGAATTTCCAAAGAAGTACTTCATCACGCTGATGAAAAAATAAAACTTCCAATAGAAGGTAAAACCCAATCGCTGAACGTCTCTGTAGCTTGTGGCGCCATTCTCTATGAAGCGGTGAGACAGAAGTTGAGTTAGAGAGCTTGAGTGTTAGTTGCCCAACTTTCTGAAACGTACAACTGCAATAGGGATAGCAGTGGAAATCCTTTTTATTTTGATGGCATTGAGCTTCGGGAAAATAAAAAGATTGCGACGGATAGCCCGACCCGAGCGGTGGCCTTGAGCCCTGGCGAGGGGATTACCCAAAATATTATATTAAACACAGAATGGTAAAAAATCATTCATCATTTATCAAATATCATTTATGAAAAAATTAACGGCGCTTGCGCTTATTGCAATAACATTAACAGCTTGTAAAAAAGAAACGAAAACAATTACAAGAGTGGACCCGAAAACGGGAAAAACAGAAACCGTAACGGTAGAAGTTTCACCGGAAGAAGCGGCAAAACCAAAAGCGATTGCTGACAGCAGTGGCGTTTATAAACAAAAATTCATCCTGGAAAAAGGCGTGACTTATCCTTTGGTGTCTTACCAGAGAGAAATCCAGACATTTACATCACCGGACGGAAAAACAATGTCAGGAACCAATGAAACCACAGATGAAATGTCTGTAACCGTCAACGATTTCAAAGATAACATCTATGATCTGACGCTCAATATGGTGGGCAAAAGAATGTCGAGTTCTGCCAACGGAAAAACAGTAGTTATAGACACCAAACAATCTGCGCCAAAAGAAGATGCTCTGAAAATGGATTATATGGTGAGCAAAGGCCTGGCAGGCAATAAACTGAATGTGAAAATGGATGTTTATGGGAATATCAAATCGGTTACAGGATTCGAAGCAGTACATAACAATCTAAGAAAAGCGATTGCCGGAACAATCAAAGAAAAGAAACAGCAAGACGCAATTATTGAGAATTTTAAGGCCGGCTTCAATGAAGAAATGATGAAGGAACAATTAGGAAAAAATCTGAAACTGATTCCGGCAAAGGGTGTTAAAATCGGAGAAAAATGGACCACTTCTGAAGACATCGACCCAAGCGGAAAGCTGAAGCAAACATTGACTTTCACTTTGGTAAAAGTGGAAGACGGCAAGGCAGAAATAGATGTGAAAGGAACAATTCCTTCCAAATCCGACAAGCAATCTAAGGACGGAATGACGCACACGATGAGTATGGGCGGTTCTGAAAGCGGAAAAATCATTGTCGATGAGAATACGGGCTGGCTTCTGAATCAGAATCTGTCGGTAAAAACCAATCAGAAAGAATCGTTGTCAGACGGTAAACAGACGCAAAGTATGTCGAAAAACTCGACAACGTCTATCATCATTAATCCTTCTTATAAATAAAATCAGGAAATGAAATACATTTTCGAATTCATATTAGCAACTATTATTATATTCTTCGTTTGGAATATTTTGAAAAGATTGTTTTTTAATGCATTCTATAAAAATTTCCCAACATTGAATCCTAAAAATCAACAGCAGAACCAACAGCAAGCCACTTCTAAAAAAATGCCTGCGAAAAAAGTAAATTGGGATGCGGAAACTGTAGATTACGAGGAAATAAAGGAAGAGAAGAAACCTTAGTTTAAATCTTAATTAAAATAAACACAAAACCTTTCAGATTTTTGAGTCTGAAAGGTTTTTTAATATTAAATTTGGATTTCGAAAATTTAAAGCAATCATTGTATGTTCAAAAACAACAAAAATCTAATATTCGTTCTTGCAAGTCTTGTCATTTTCATTTTGCTGGCGGTGGTTTATGCCAATCCTGTTATTTCAGGAAAACGATTGATGCAGCACGATATCGTATTTTACAAAGGTGGCGCAGAAGAATTGTTGCAATATCGTGCGAATAACGATAAAGAAACCTATTGGAGCGATGCAATGTTTGGCGGAATGCCGACTTATCAAACCGGAGCACAATTCCGTGGTGATGTCATCAAAAAAATAGATGATTTGTTTTTGTTCCTTCCAAAACCTGCGAATTATTTATTCTTATTGTTTGCAGGATTTTTCTTTCTGGGAATGGTTGCGGTACGTAACTGGAAATATGCTTTATTAGGCGCAACATTCTTCGGATTATCCACTTATTTCTACATTATTATTGCGGCCGGACACAACGGGAAAGTTCATACAATTGCTTATTTCGCACCACTTTTAGCCGGGATTATTCTGGTTTATTTCAGGAAAAAATACATTCTCGGATTCATTGTTACAGCGCTTTTTGCCGGTTTACAGATTTGTGCGAACCACCCACAGATGACTTATTATCTGTTCCTTGGATTAGGATTCTTATTCCTGTCCGAATTGATAAGAGCCATCAAAGGAAAAATCGAATGGAAACATTTCCTGATTTCGTCCGGATTGGTCGGATTAGCAGTAATCATCGGTGTTGGAATGAACTCCCAAAGAATTATGGCAAATGCCGAATATGTGAAAGAAACCGTTCGTGGAAAGCAAATCCTTAACACAAGTTCTCACACCGCCGGAAAATCCGGAATGGACAAAGAAAGCATCACAATGTGGAGCTATGGAAAACTGGAAACACTTAACTTATTCATTCCGAGATTAATGGGCGGTGGAAGTCAGGAACCGGGTTCGGACAAAATGATGGAAAAAGTGCAGGAATTGGCTCAGGAAAATATCAAATCTCAACAGGAATACGAAATGATGATGAAAGGCTTCGGAAGCCTGACTTATTGGGGCGACCAACCGAGCACTTCAGGGCCTGCTTATCAGGGTGCGGTTGTTTGTTTCCTGGCAGTTTTAGGCTTTTTCTTTGCCGGAAAAAAGTACAGATATTGGATTTTAGGCGCGTCGATTTTGACCATTTTATTGGCTTGGGGAAGCAATTTCGCAGTTCTTACAGACTTCTTTATCGATTATATTCCGATGTATAATAAGTTCCGTGCACCGTCTTCTATCTTGGTGGTTGTCGAGTTTTTATTCCCATTGATTGCGATACTCGGGTTATATAAATTCTTTACCGATGAAAAGCTTACAGAAGAATATAAAAAGAAAATCTTGCTTTACATTTCGGGAACAGTTCTAGGAATCACGTTGATTTTATTGGTTTTTGGAAAAGGAATTTTAGGCTTCTACACAGCCAATGAGAAAACTTATCTTCCACCTTTTTTACTGGATTATTTGGTGAGCGAAAGAGCATCAATGTTCCAGGCTGATGCTATCAAAGCCATTATTTATGTTTTAATAACAGCAGGCACTTTATTTTTAGGATTAAAGAAAAAACTGAATGTAAATGTTGTTCTATTAATAATTGGATTCGTGAGTTTGTTCGATCTTTGGACCGTTAACAGACGTTATTTGAACGATGATAACTTCGTCGACAAAACTTTTGCTGATTCGCCGTTCCAGACCGAAAATTCGGAATATCTGATGAGTAAAGCCGGCAACGATTCGTTTGTTCAAAGTCTTTTGCAACAAACTGAGGTTAATAAAGCATTACAAACAATCGCTGAAAAAGATAAAGACCATTACAGGATTTTCAATAATATTCTATCAACTTTCAGCGAGACTAATACGTCTTATTTTAAATCTTCAATTGGTGGTTATCACGCCGTGAAATTGAGACGATATGATGACCTTATCAACAAATATTTCTCAACGACTGACCAGGTGAAAACGGTTAGAATCCTGAATATGCTGAACACCAAATATTTCTTAGTAGGTGACCAGCAAAAACCGGAAATCACACCTAATCCGGAAGCAAACGGTAACGCTTGGTTTGTTTCTGATATCAAATTTGTGAACAATCCTAATGAAGAACTGAACGAAACCGGAAACGTGGACACCAAGACTGTTGCTGTGATTTCGAAGGATGACAAAGCTTATTTCAATGGGAAAAATCTGGTAAAAGATTCAACTGCTTATTTGACATTGAAAACGTATCAACCGAACGAATTATCATTTGAATCATCTTCTAAAACGCCTCAATTAGCAATATTTTCAGAAGTTTATTATCCGCACGGCTGGAATGTTTATCTGGACGGAAACAAAGTGGATTACATCAAAGCGAATTATCTTTTGAGAGCGCTTTACGTTCCTGCAGGTAAACATAAAATCGAAATGAAATTTGAACCTGCCGTTATCGAAAAAGGAAAACTATTCTCTTTGATAAGTTTTGGTTTGTTTATTTTGTTGAGTTTGATTGGAGGATATTTTCTGTTTAAGAATTCTAGGAAATCTGAGGCTGTTCAAGCCTAAAAATATTTGATAAAAACATAAAAAAGCAACTCGATTTGAGTTGCTTTTTTTATTAAATTTGAATTATAAACTTAACTAAATGATTCCACAAACTGAGATTGAGCTAGAAAATTGGATGAAGAATAATTGCTATAATTTCAATAGTTACTCTATTAACGGAAATTTTATCTGGGAAGGTTTTGGAATCGAAAAAGACGGATCACTTTTTCATTGGTACTACACTGAGCGTGGAGAAAAAAATATACTTGAAACCTTCAGAACTGAACAAGAAATCATTGAGTTTGTATATAATCAATTAAAAACTGACAAATGGGCGAAAACGCACTGCATAGGTTTTGGATTCGACAAAAATGAAGTAGAACAGCTAGTAAAAATTCTTAATGAGATGAATGTTGAATATTTTCAAGACCAAATCCCTTACTATACCGACAAATCCACATACAGGACTTTTGTTTTAGGATGTGATATTTTGAAAGTTGAGAATTTAAAAACAAAATATTATAACCCACCTCAATAACCGTAAAAATAAAAAAAGCAACCCAAATTGAGTTGCTTTTTTTTTTTACCTGAACCTGGAATTATTTTCTGATTCCTAATTCTGCGATAATCGCTCTATATCTATTGATATCTTTATTTTTCAAATAATCAAGAAGAGCTTTTCTCTTCCCTACCAATTTTACAAGAGATTTTTCTGTAGCGAAATCTTTGTGGTTAGCTTTTAAGTGCTGAGAAAGGTGGTTGATTCTAAAAGTGAATAGAGCAACTTGTCCTTCAGCGCTTCCTGTGTCTTGTGCAGATTTACCGTGTTTTGCGAAAATTTCTGCTTTTTTTTCTGTTGTTAGATACATTCCAATATTGTTTTAATAATTATTATGTAATTCGGGTGCAAAGATAGGATTATTTTTCGGATTAAAAACTGTAAATCAAAAAATTATCACTTCTCTTCCATCAGATAACTTTTCAAAGATTCAAAATCAACAGAAAATTCTAAGGATTGTTTTTCTTTTTTGTTAAATGCTTCCAGTTTTTCCGGAATGATAACTTTCTCTTTCAGAACTTCTTCCACCACTTCCACAAACTTCGCCGGGTGAGCTGTTTCTAATAAAATCCCAATAAAATTTATATTGTCACTCTGAGCTTGTCGAAGATTCTCCAATCCAAGATAAGCAACAGCTCCGTGCGGATCAAGTGTATAATTAAATTCTTTCTTCACTTTTCGCATTGTATTTTTTGTCTCTTCATCCGAAAAAGAATAAGAAACAATCTCTTTTCTGAATTCTGAAATATCATTACTGAATAAGCTTTTCATCCTTTCAAAATTGCTTGGATTCCCGACATCCATTGCATTACTAATGGTTTGTCTGGAAGGTTTTGGTTCGTAATTTCCGGTTTCTAAGAACTTTGGAACAACATCGTTCTCGTTGGTGGAAGCAATGAATTGGTGAATTGGCAATCCCATTTTCTTGGCAAAAAGTCCGGCTGTCAGGTTTCCAAAATTCCCACTCGGAACTGAAAACACAATTGGCTTTTCTAGTTTCTGCAATTGAGCAAATGCCCAGAAATAATAAAACGATTGCGGAATCAATCTGGCTATATTAATGCTGTTTGCAGATGTTAATGTGAATTTTTGATTCAATTCTTCATCGGACAAAATTTGTTTGGCCAAAGCCTGGCAATCATCAAAAGTGCCATCGATTTCCAAAGCTTTGATATTTCCACCCCAGGTTGTGAGTTGCTTTTCCTGTAATGGACTCACTTTTCCTTTTGGATAAAGAATGTAAACTTCAATTCCCGGAACTCCGAAAAATCCTGAAGCAACCGCACTTCCTGTATCGCCGGAAGTTGCGGCAATCACTTTCATTGGTTTTCCTTCTGAAAAATAAGACATCATTCTTGCCATAAATCTCGCTCCAACATCCTTGAAAGCCATTGTCGGACCGTGGAATAATTCCAGTGAATAAATATTGTCTGAGATTTTAACCGCAGGAATTTCGAAATTCAAAACCTCATCGATGATTTCTTTTAAATTTTCATCTGAAATAGATTCACCGAGAAATTCTTTTGCCACCCGAAAACCGATTTCCTGCAAAGTAAAATTGGATAAATTTTCACAAAATTCAGAATCTAATTTCGGAATATATTCCGGCATAAAAAGTCCGCCGTCGTCCGCTAAACCTTTTAGGATGGCAGTTTTTATATTGGTTTCTTCTTGTTGTCTTGTTGATATGTATTTCATTTTTTCTACTAATATGTAAGTTAAACACAAAGCTCACAAAGTTTTTTTATATGGTATTCTTATATCTTTAAGTTCACAAGGATTGACTTCGTCAAATATTTAATGCATAATACTAATTGTACCCTTTGTGAAACCTTTGTGCCTTTGTGGTTTTAAAGAACTCTTGCGCCTCCGTCATTGATTTTAGTAACAAATGCCTCGCTTTCGATATTTTTTTGATTGAGTAATTCTTTTATTTTCAATGAAATTTCTTCCGCAATTTCCTTCTTTTCACACAAAGCAAAAACCGAAGGACCAGAACCCGAAATCCCAAAACCAATCGCGCCGTTGTCCAAAGCCAGCTGTTTCATCTCATAAAAATAAGGAATCAGCATCGCGCGAACAGGCTCTATGATGACATCTTCCATACTTCGGCTAATCAAATCCAAATTGTTGGTGCAAAATCCGGCAACCAGACCGGCAACATTTCCCCATTGCTGAACAGCAGATTTGAGACTGATTCTTTCCTTGATGATTTTCCTAGCTTCGCCAGTCGGAACATCCACATGCGGATGAACGGAAACCACTGATAAATCCTGTGGATACGGCAATTTCAGCGCGTCCAACGGCTCATAACTTCTGATTAGAACCAAACCTCCCAAAAGTGCGGGCGCAACATTGTCGGCGTGCGCATTTCCGCAAGCGATTCTTTCGCCTTCCATTGCAAGCGGTAATAAATCTTGTTTGGAAAATGGTTTTTCCATCAGTTCGTTAATTGCAACCAAAGCAGCAACACTACTGGCTGCGCTGGAACCCATTCCGCTGTTGAGCGGCATTTTTTTATATAATTCAATATCAATCCCTTGGTTTGAATTTATTTTTTCGAGAAACAACCGGATGACGTGCGAAACAACATTTTTAGCCGGATCTTTTGGGAGTTTTCCATTATCGCCCTCGATTTTTGTGATAATAATTTGGTTGAAATCGTTCTTTCTTAAAATGATTTCATCGCCCGGTTCTTCTATTGCAAAACCAAGAATATCATAACCGCAAACAACATTAGCAACAGTTGCCGGCGCAAAAACTTTTATAGAATCCGCGCTGTAACTCTTACCAAATCTGCAAAAACGCCTGCAGCTGTCACTTCTGCGCCCGCGCCAGGTCCTTTCACTACCAGCGGCGTATTCTTGTACCTGGAAGTTGTGAACGAGATAATATTATCGCTTCCTGACAATCCGAAAAATGGATGATCAGCATCAACAATCTGAACTTCAATATTAATTTTTCCATCTTCGAGAACGCCGATTAATCTCAATTTTCTACCGGAATTTTCAGCTTCTTTTTTGAACGATGAAAAGTAAGGTTCGTGTTTTTCCAGTTCTTCGTAAAAAGCAGGGATGGATTCAGCTTTGAGACAAGCATCCGGAAGAAAATCTTTGATATTGACATCCGACATTTCCAGCGGCAAACCAATTTCTCTTCCAAGAATCAGCATCTTTCTGGAAAAATCCATTCCGTTCAAATCGTCTCTTGGGTCTGGTTCTGTATAACCTAATTCCTGCGCAGTTTTCACAACCTCAGCAAAGGTTTTTTCACCTACATAATTATTGAAAATATAGGAAATCGTTCCTGACAGAATGGCTTCGATTTTCAGAATTTCGTCACCGGAAATCCAAAGGTCATTCAAGGTTTTGATAATGGGAAGTCCGGCTCCGACATTGGTTTCATATAAGAAATTGACATTATTCTTCTTTGCCAGTCTTTTAAATTTAGTGTATTGCTCATAAGAAGAAGAATTGCCTTTTTTGTTACAGGTCACAATTGAGATATTGTTATCAAATAATAAAGGATATTCAGCAACGACATCTTCGCTTGAAGTGTTATCTACAAATACCAAATTAGGTAAATTTCTACTTGAAATAAGATTTATAAATTCTTTCAAATCTGATTTTTGCAAATTCATATTAAAGTTATCATTTAAATCAAAATATGATTCAGGGTGATCAAAAATTTTCATTTCTCTGCTATTCGTAATTCCTACAACATTAATTTTAATCTGATGATTGTCTTCAAGATTTTTCTGTTCTCTTTCCAATTGACGGAATAATTCTTTTCCGATGTTCCCAGTTCCCGCGAACATCACATTGAAGGTTTTAACCGGAGATAGTAACAACGAATCGTGAACAACATTAAGAGCTTTTGACAATTCATTTCTTTCAATGACTGCAGAAATATTAAGCTCAGATGAACCTTGTGCAATTGCAATGATATTGATGCCATTTCTGCCCATAGCACTAAAAAATTTTCCGCTGATTCCTCTCGTTTTTTTCATATTCTCTCCAACAACAGAAATAATACTTAACTCATTATCGAACTGCGGTTCATCAATTTTGTTAGAATTTAATTCAAAATCAAATTCTTCATAGATTGCTTTTCTTGCTTTTTTCTCATCATCAAAAGATACTACAAACGAAATACTGTGTTCAGAACTCGCCTGCGTAATCAGAATAACATTAACTTCATATCTAGCCAAAGCATTGAACAATCTTCCGCTGAAACCCTTCATTCCAATCATTCCGTTTCCGGTAATATTGATGAGACAAGTTTTTTCGATAGACACAATTCCTTTGATTAAACCTTTTGAAACTTCAGATTTCTGATGAATCAAAGTTCCTATATTTTCCGGCTGGAAAGTATTTTTGATATAAATAGGAATCTGACTTTCGATAGCCGGAATCATCGTTGGCGGATAAATCACCTTTGCGCCAAAATATGACATTTCCATCGCTTCCTGATAACTCAATTGCGATTGAGAAAATGCATTCTTTACCAATCTTGGATCCGCAGTCAGAAAACCGTCTACATCGGTCCAAATCTGGATCTCATCAGCTTTTAAACCCGAACCTAAAATCGATGCGGTGTAATCCGAACCACCTCTACCCAAAGTTGTTGTGTCATCATTTTTGTCTTTGGCGATAAAACCTGTCACGACATAAATTTGATTTACCGGTTTCCAGTTTTTTAGATTTTCGTTGGTAGTTTTGTAATCAATGTTGGCATTTCCAAAGTGAGAATCCGTTACAATCAATTCTCTGGAATCTTGAAAGACTGCCGGAAAATTTTCAGATTGCAGGAAAGCTGCAACAATTTTGCTCGACATTTGTTCCCCATATGAAAGCAATCTATCTTTGATCCTGTTTGATAATTCACCCAAATTTTTCACACTGAATAAAATATCCTCAATTTCATTGAAACTTACTTTTACCATCATTAACAATGGATTCTGAGCAGTTCTTGGTAATAATTCTGAGATGAGCTGATAGTGTTTTTTTTCCGCAGATTTCAGGATTTCAGAAAAATCGTTTTGCTTCAAGGCTTCTTCTGACGATGATAAAAGCGCATTGGTTATTCCTGATAAAGCGGAACAGACGATGATTAAAGGTTCGTTTTTGCGAAATTCTTTTTCTACAATTAATTTGACATTCCTCAATGCTTCTACACTTCCAACTGAAGTTCCCCCGAATTTTAATATTTTCATTTGTTATCATTTTAGAAATAACAAAAAGCCTTTCTGAAATCAGAAAGGCTTTTTGTTATGATTGTTTATTCAAATTCACAAACGCACCTTCCTGCAACTTACAGAGAAAGTGAAATTCATTATTTTGTAAATCTTTAACGAAAGTATGAAAACTTTTTACGTTTGCAAATTTTTATTCAATATTTTTTGAATTTTATTGAATATTTGACACAAGCCTCGTTGGAGCATATCCAAACTGTTTCTTGAAAGCAAAAGAAAAATGGGACAGATTTTCAAACCCTGTTTCGAAATAAACATCTACCGGTTTTTTATGTTTCTCTGCAATTTCATAATGGGCTAATTCCAAACGTTTTTTTGTCAGCCACCTTTGCGGTGTGGAATTGAAGGCCTTATAAAAATCACGTTTGAAAGTTGTCAAACTGCGACCCGTGAGATATCCGAATTTCTCCAGCGGCATATTGAACATAAAATTCTTTTCCATAAAAGTTACCAGATCAATTTTCCCCGGTTCATCAAAATTATTAAGCACAGCATCAATATTTTCGTCAATTGTTCTGAGAATATTAATCGCTTCGTTAATTTTCAGTGAGGCAATATTTTCCGGGAAATTATTTTGCATCTCAAAATACGGGATCAGCGAATTCAAACAGCTTTCCAATAAAGGATGTTTCTCGAAACTGATGATTTTCTCTGTTGGAATTTTTGATTTTGAATGTTTATCATTATAAAATGCTCTCAATCTTTCGGCCGACAAATGCATTGCAACGGCTTTATGCGGCAATCCGTCTTTCGGATAGTTGATAATCGTCGCCAACTGGTTTCTCGGAATCAAAAAAGTACTTCCTGCACCGAAAATAAAGCTTTCGTCAGCCTGGATAATTTTGGTCTCACCGGAAATCAGCCAAACCAGCAAATGGTCTGTAAAAGCTGCTTCTGTTTTGAATAGCTTGCCTTCGTAACTGGAAAGTTTGATTTCCGGATTGATATAATTGACTTGGTAATCCATAATGCTTCTCACACAAAGTTACAAATATCAATTGATGTCGAATTGTATTCCCGCCATTTCTTCACTCAATTTCCATAATCTTTTGGCATTGGTTTCGTCCAAAGAATAAGGCTTGATGCCACCGATAATTTTGACATCAGAATTCAATTCTGCAACATCCACATTTTCACAATAGACGCCGCCTAAATCATTAAGTAGTGGACTTGTTGCACACCAAACGCTTGTCGCAGCACCTTGTGGAATGGTTTTCAGAGAAGCCTTAACTTCTGGCAACAGATTACCTTCCGAATCCACATAGCCTAATTTTTGAAACAGATCTAATGGCGCTTCTCTCCCTAATTCGGTTTCGCCGACTGCACCCGGACATAAAGCATAACTTCTGACATTGAATTCTTTTGAGTGATTGTCCAATTCCATTGAGAAAAGATTGACTGCAGTTTTCGATTGTCCGTAGCCAAGCAGAGTTTCGTAGTCACGATGGAGAAAATTCGGGTCTTCAAAATTAAAATCTGAGAACTGATGTCCGCCAGAAGATACGTTCACTACTCTGGCGCCGTTTGCTTTTTTCAATGCGGACCATAATCTTGCTGTTAGCTGAAAATGCGCCAGATAATTGACTGCTAATTGCGATTCGAAACCGCGACTGTCTCTGCGAAGCGGCACCCACATTATTCCTGCATTATTAATTAGCAAATGAAGTGGTCTCTCTGATTTTAAAAACTTTTCGGCAAAAGTGTCAATCGAATTTGGATTGGCTAAATCTAACTCTTCCAATTCAACATTAGGAATTCCATCGAGATTTCGTTTTGCTTTTTCGATATCTCTTGCGGGAACGATAACTTTCGCGCCAGCTTTCGCCAAAGTTTTGACTGTTTCTAAACCGATTCCTGAATTTCCGCCGGTTACAATAGCTATTTTTCCTTCAAGACTGATTCCTTTGATAACCTCTTCTGTTGTTGATTTTGCATTGAAGCCGGAATTGATTGGCTTTTGTAATGCTCCTTGGTAATTGTTCATTGTTTTAATATTTATTGAAGCAAAATTAGAACAGAAATTCATCATCAATTTTGTTTAGACGTCCGAATTGAGTTTGTTTAAAAGTTCATTTATTATTGTAATGTTAGATTTATTCACAATCTTTAATTTTCATCAAGAAAATTTTATCATTGATAATCAACAACTTAAATCATACATTTAAAAATATTTACTACTTTGTATTGCATAATACCATTTTGTTTATATATCTTTGCAATGTAAAGTTAGAGAAGCAGGTTCGAAGTTGATTAGAAAAACTAACAACATCCAACTTTACATTAACCGATTTAAAACCAAACAATTAATATGAATACGGAAAACACAAAGGCGCAAATGCGTAAAGGAATTCTGGAATTCTGTATTTTGAGTCTGATTCAACAACGCGAAATGTATGTTTCCGACCTGATAGAATCTCTCAAAAAAGGAAAACTGGATGTAGTGGAAGGAACTCTTTATCCTCTCCTTACAAGATTGAAAAACGGCGAATTCCTCGCTTACAGATGGGAAGAATCTACCAGCGGACCCCCAAGAAAGTATTACCAGATCACTGAAAAAGGAAGTCTCTTCCTTGCAGAATTACAAACCACCTGGCAGGAACTGACAGACTCTGTGAACCAAATTACAAAAAACTCTCACTCTCAAAATTAATACTATGAACAAGACATTATCTATAGCACTCGCAGGGTTCTCTTTTATGATAGATGAACACGCTTATATAAAGCTCAGCGATTACCTGAACGCCTTGAGAAATTCTCTGGATGCTCAGGAAGCAGATGAAGTAATGCACGATATTGAAATCCGAATGGTCGAGATTTTCAAAGAAGTACTTGCTAAAAGAGAAGTTATCAATGATTCTGATGTTGAAAAAGTAATTGCTCAAATCGGAACACCTGAACAGATTGATGAGCAGGAAGAAGCTTACTACTCAGAAGGAAAACAAAATAAATCAAAGTCTTCTACAAGTTACAGCAGCTACAGCAGCAATTCCCAGAAACAACTGTTCCGTGACCCTGAGAGACAAAAGATTGCCGGTGTTTGCGCAGGTTTAGCAGCTTATTTCGGAATGGATATCACCTGGATGAGACTGATTTGGGTAGGTGCATTTTTATTCCTTTGGGTTGCTCCGGGTTCATCATTCTTAGTTGTGATTTTGTATTTCATTCTTTGGGCAGTTTTACCAAAAGCAGAATCAGCTTCTGATTTTTTGAAAATGAAAGGAAAGCCTTTAAACTTCGACAACTTAAAGGAAGAATCCAGCAAAATAGTGCAGTTTGCCAATGAGACAACAACAAGAGCAGGAGAAATCTATAACGAGAATCGTCCGAAAATCGGTTCTGCAGGAGACTCTTTCCTGAAAGTTCTGAAATATTGTCTTGCTATTTTGCTAGCGTTGATGGCAGCTGGATGTTTCATCGGATTGTTTGCAATGATGTTTGCTTACGGTTCTGATAAATTCGGAATGGACAATAATCTTGGATTCTATTTGGAAGAAAATAATCTTGGTTACTTACTACTTGCCATTGCAGCTTTGCCAACAATCATCTTCGGAGTAGCATTCTTATTATTATCAATCAAATTATTCTCTCCAAAGTCAAAATTCAATTATGTTGGACCGGTTCTTGGAACATTAGGAATTATCTGGATCATTTTAATCGGAGTTTTGGCTGCAAGTGCATCAAGATTCAACTTCCGATATAGCGGAGATAATCAAGATTATGAAAACGTATCGATATCTGCTCCAAATGACACCATCTACCTTGATAGCAAAAAGGTAAATATCCCTGAAAACTTCAATACTTATTTTAATAATATCTATTCTGATAAGGCGACGATTTACAAAAGAGATTATCCAAGTGTGGAAATCACTAGAAGAGACGATATCAAAACGCCTTACATCATCATCAAAAAAGAAGCAGAAGGTTACAACCAGCCTCTTAAGATGAAGGTTCCGGTAGAAATCAGAGGTAACAGAATTTTTCTTCCAAATTATTTTGAGTATCCTTATGAATACAGATTCAGAGATTACAGATTGGATTATGAGTTGGTAGTTCCTACCAGAATGAAAGTAATCAATGAAAAGGAATATGAAGTTAGTACTCGTGGCGATGATGGACAAAATGAAGATGACCACGAAGATGATAACTATAACAATAATGGGATTACTGTTGAAAAAAACAAAATCAACATCAATGGGACGACTATCGAATATAATTCTGATGACAGCGATTCAGTCAAAATCAATGGGAAAAATTATTCCAAAGATTCAGCAGATGTCGTTCTGGAAAGAATGAAAATTGACCAGCAGGTGAAAAAAAGCTTCAAAGATATGAACATCAATATCAAAGACGGCAAAAAAGAAATCCATATTAAAACTAACTAAAAATTGAGAGTGGATTAGTTGAAAAGCGGGCAAAAAGTCTTCGGGCTTCCGCTTTTCTCCTAGTTCCCTGAAAACCAGATCACAAAAATTAATATGAAAATCTATACTTTTTTACTTTTGGTATGTTTCACTACTCTATCAAAAGCCCAATCACACCGTTTTATTTACGAATACCAATTCAAACCGGATTCTTCTTCTACCAATTACAGAAACGTTAATATGGCATTGGACATCAATCCGAAAGATGTGAAATTCTATAATTATGAAAATATCATCAATGATTCTCTGAATAAAAAAGGAGGCAACAACTATAGCACATCTCCAGATATCCCAACCTTAAGAAGACTCAAAAATTCCTACCAGAATACCAATTACGAGATGATGATGGATTATTTCTCTTACAACACCGAAGACAAAATGGATTGGAAACTGGAGAAAGAAACCAAAACTTCCGGACAATACACACTTCAAAAAGCGACAACAGATTTTGGAGGAAGACACTGGACGGCTTGGTTTTGCAAAGACATCAACATTTCCGAAGGTCCTTACAAATTCCGAGGATTGCCTGGCTTGATATTCGAATTGAATGATAGTAAAGAAAACTTTTTCTTCAAATTGGCAAAAAGTCAAAAACTAGAGAAAACGTATGACACATCAGACTTTCTTGAAAGCTTTGCAGGAAAAAAACCAGTTTTGGTTTCCATTGCCAATATACACAAAATGATGCTTCAGTTCTACAATGACCCGACAAAAGAAATGAGAGAAAAATTTGATGATGTACCGCCGGGAACTTTCCAGGTTGGAGGAACAAAAATCACCAGTAAAGAACAGTTCAAAGAAGCTGCGAAAGTTATACAGAATTTCATTGCAAAGAATAACAATCCTATGGATTTGAAAAATGCGGTGGTATATCCTGTAATAAATTGATAATTTAATAGAATTTTAACGCTTTAATTAAAAAAGAAACAAAATAATTATTAAATTTGTTGGAGAAATAAACTTCTAATCACAAAGCAACCAAAAAATGATTCAATTAGTACTAGAAATCGCAATCAAAATCGTAGATTTCGTTAGCAACCTGTTTTGAGACGTCAAAGAATATTTTTATATTTCTTAAAAAATAAACATATTTTGTAAATTTGTAAAGTATAGCCATTATGGTTATACTTTTTTTTATGAAAAAACTCTTTGCAAAAGCCATTCTTAAAATCATCGGATGGAAAGTTGTTCTTCAGGGTGATGTTGATAATCTTGACAGATGCATCCTCGTCGTTGCTCCTCACACCCACAACAGCGAATATCTTCTTGGAAACCTTGCCTATTGGTCTCTTGGAAAAAAACTTAAAGTCATTATCAAAGATGCCCACACCAAAAATCCTTTTTACGGCTGGATTGTAAAAAGCATTGGCGGAATCGGGATTGACCGTTCCCAGAAAAATGACCTGGTTAATTTTGTAGCCAATGAATTCAAAAAAGATGATTTCAGTCTGGTAATAACACCCGAAGGAACAAGAAGCAGAGTTGAAAAATGGAGAAAAGGCTTTTATCATATGGCTTTGGCAGCAAAAGTTCCGATTGTAATTGCAGCCGGAGATTTTAAAAGAAGAACGATGTACCTGGGCTATAAAATCCCTTTCGATAAAATCACATCACAATCCTATGAGGAAACGATGGAAGAAATCCAGAATTACTTTATCAAATATGATATCCAGCCAAAAGTTCCCGCAAACTGGAATCCGAAAATATATTAATTTTAAGTTTCAAACCCAAATTTTCAACTAAAACTGAATCAAACCAGAATGGACGAAGCCAAAAAGAAAGAAATATTAGATCATCTCAATAATGCCAGCAAGAATACACTTGGCGAGACTTTGGAAATTATTTATACTGATGTTTCAGATGATTTTCTAAAGGCGACAATGCCTGTTAATTCCAGAGTCCATCAACCTTACGGGATTCTTCATGGTGGCGCAAGCTGTGTTTTGGCGGAAACTTTGGGTTCTTGTCTTTCATTAATTAATATTGACACTTCCAAAGTTGTTCCTGTCGGTACCAATATCAACAGCAACCACCTAAGAGCAAAACGCGAAGGCATTGTAACCGGAACAGCAACATTTATCAGGAAAGGTAATACGATGCATGTTTCTCAAATAGAAATCCGCGATGAAAAGGGAAACCTTATTAATCACACTACAATGACCAATAACATTGTTCCAATCGGGAAAGTTTAATTTATTTCAAATCAATGCTCATTTTCAGACTACCCGATTCAGACATTTTCAATAGACTGGAATTCTCTAAGGAAAAACTGGTTTCATTCGTCAGCTTCGATACCAAAACGGTTTTGGATCTCAAAGGAAGCATCAAAGAAATTTCCAGAGAAGACATTGGAAACCAAAACGTTTCTCCAAAAACTAAAAGCCAGCTTATAGAAATAGCTAAAGAAACTCCGGAATCTTATGCTTTAAAGATATCTCAGGCAAAAGATTTCATTGAGAAAAACGAGCTTAAAAAACTGGTTCTTTCCAGGAGAAAACTTTTAATGTATATTGATATTGATTCTGAAAAAAAATTATCATTAACAAAAAGCTTTCTGAAATTCTGTGATAGCTATCCTTCTGCATTTTGTTATTTATTCGAAAAAAATGGCGAGATCTGGATGGGCGGATTTTCTGAAATTCTAGGAAAATTCGACAAGAAAAATAATACCTTCGAAACCATGAGCGTTGCGGGAACGCTACCTCTTGATGAACACTGGACTGATAAAGAAATCGAAGAACAAAAAGCAGTTACAGAATACATCCAATCCATCCTGAGAAAATTCTCATCCAATCTGAAAGTTTCCTCAACCAAAGATTTGATTTCCGGAAATATTAAACATCTTAAAACCGATTTTTCTGCAGAGATAAGTCCGGAAAGCCTGGATAAAATCATTTCAGAACTTCATCCGACGCCAGCCGTTTGTGGCTTTCCAAAAGAACTTTGTGCGCAGGGTATCAAAAGCATAGAGCATTTTAACCGTGAATTTTACGCTGGCTATATCAAAGTGGAAACCGAAGATTTCATTTATTATTTTGTCAATTTAAGATGTGCCAGCTTCTTCAAAAATTATGCTTTTCTCTTCGTTGGTGGCGGTATTACCTTGAAAAGTGATGCTCAAAAAGAATGGCAGGAAACCGAATTGAAATCTCTGGCCATACAGAATAATTTGGTATTCGACAATAAATCAATAAAAATGAATCAACTTTTAAAGTTAATTTTAACAGGGACTCTTATTCTTTGCTTTTTGAAAATGCCTTATATATTTTACAGGATTTCCGGATTTGCTTTGTTTGCAGGATTTGGATGGTTAACTTATGATGCTTTTCAAAGAAGAGATTCTCTGGATGTAAAAATATTTGTAATTCTTACGATTCTTTATAATCCTTTTATCGGTTTACCAATCCCCAATATAATACAAGTCATCATTAATATAATTGTAATAATAGGCATGGTTCTCAACATACTATTTGCACAAGAAAATCCTTACGAGGATTACAACATAAAAAAAGATGACCGTTAAGTCATCTTTTTTGTTTTATTTAGTACAGACTATAATCCAACCTGGATTTTGAAAGACGCATTAATCCTGATTTTCATTTCAGTAGCAGCCGTTTCAGAACCTTGCATTTTTAAAATGACAGCGCTTTGTTTTGATTTTAAATACTCCATTAACTCTACATCTGCATTAGGTGTGAAATTAAGAGCATCCGGACTTGTATTATTGGTAACCGTAGCTATTGTTTTTTCAGCAAGACCTGGCGCAACAATCAGCAACTCAGCATTCTTAACTTTATCCAGTTTAATGGCATTGCTATTTGAAGAAGACATAAAATCCACACTAAAGCTTGAGAGCTTTGCAGATTTCAAATTATTAATCGACATTGAAGGAAATTTCTCTTTGATCTTTGCATCAAGATCAAGATTGAGAGGAATTTCCGGTGATTTGACATATTCTGTTGAAACAACAAA
Organism: Rhizophagus prolifer; assembly: GCA_019425655.1. Taxonomy (NCBI): domain Eukaryota; kingdom Fungi; phylum Glomeromycota; class Glomeromycetes; order Glomerales; family Glomeraceae; genus Rhizophagus; species Rhizophagus prolifer. Next base: position 50,865 of record NQWY01000017.1, read on the forward strand.
AGGAATTGTTGTTTCTATATTAACAGGGATAGCAAAAGGAACCGGAACCGTAATATCTATTATGTCTTCTACTTTACTGCAGCTGTTGGTGCTACCAATACTTATAAGAAAGGCCGAAACTACCAGAATATTTGTAATTAACTTTTTCATTTTCTTTTATTTTAAAATAACTGCATTCAAATGTATGCCAAATTAATGTGTAATATTCTGAACATCAGCTTCCGAATGCTTATGTTTGAAGAATATCCCGAATAATACAGCTATTATTAATGCATAAGCAGCAAAATAAAGCCAGATATGAGGCCAGTTTTTTACAAATACAATATTGGATAAAGTCCCGTCCGGATTAACCGCAGAATTAAAAGAGTTCTTTAGAATCTCAAGGAAAGTGCTATCTGTCGGGGTAGTTTGCAAGTATGATGATAATTCTGCTGCAGTTGTAAATTTGATTGTAAAAAATTTATCAATCGCCCAGCCGGCAATATAACTTCCAAATACTGCTCCAAAACCATTGGTCATCATCATAAACAGCCCCTGAGCAGACGATCTGATCTTTTTATCTGTCGTAGTTTCCACGAAAAGTGAACCGGAAATATTAAAGAAATCGAATGCCATCCCATAAACGACACAGGACAAAATAATCATCCAAAGTCCATTAACCGGATCTCCGTAAGCAAAAAGCCCAAATCTTAAAACCCAAGCCAGCATACTGATTAACATTACTTTTTTGATTCCAAATCTTCTTAAAAAGAATGGAATCGCCAAAATAAACAGAGTCTCAGAAATCTGCGAAATCGACATAATAATTGTTGACTTTTCTACCACGAACGAATTGGCATATTTTGGAAAATGAGCAAATTCACTTAAAAAAACATCGCCATACGCATTGGTTAATTGCAATGCGGCTCCTAAAAGCATTGAAAACAGGAAGAACAAAGCCATTTTATAATTCCCGAATAACTTGAAAGCGTTCAGTCCCAACTGTTCAGAAAGTGGCGCATTTTTATCAATCAATTTCTGAGGCGGACATTTCGGAAGTGTCAACGCATATAAGCCTAATAATATTGCGACTCCGCCAGCAATATAAAATTGTCCTTCTGTAGCTTTATTTCCTGTTAGATTGGTAATCCACATCGCTACGATGAATCCTATTGTTCCCCAAACTCTGATTGGTGGAAAATCCTTAACAACATCTAATTCACTGTTTTTCAGAATTGTGTAAGAAATAGAATTCGTTAAAGCAATCGTTGGCATATAAAAACACATTGCGACCAACATGATTGAGAAAAATGAGTTTGGTGTCTCTGTATGAGGCAAGATAAAAAGAACTGCACCATAAAGAATCTGTAAAATCGAGTATATCCTCTCCGCATTTACCCAACGGTCTGCAATAATTCCTGTAATAGTTGGCATAAAGATAGAGGCGATCCCCATTGTTCCGAAAACAGCTCCAAACTGAGTTCCGTCCCAGTGTTTTGTTCCAAACCAGAAGTTAGCCATTGTGATTAGCCAGGCTCCCCAAACAAAAAACTGAAGAAAGCTGAGTATCGTTAATCGTAATTTTAGATTCATATGTTAAAAAATGATGTTAAGTCTTTGTTATTCTATTTTTTTATTTCTTCTTTTGATTTCCTCCTGCAACCTGAGTGCTGTATCATAATCTTCTTCTTTTACAGCATCATTAATCAATTGCTCTAATTCTTCCATAGAAATTCCTGAAAGATCGTTAAAATCCGAAGTCGTCTGCTCTGTTTCCTCCACTTCCAGTTTTGGGTTCTCTTCCAATTCCAGTAAGATTCCTGCTTCATTAAGAACTTCCGAAGTAGTATAAATTGGTGAATCGAAACGAACAGCCATCGCAACAGCATCTGATGTTCTGGCATCCAGAATGAGTTCTTCTTCCGTTAACGGATTTTTGAAATTAATATTTGAAAAGAAAACGCCGTCCTTGATCTGATAGATAATGACAGATTCTAATTGAAAACCTGTGTTTTTAACAAATTGGGCAAAAAGATCATGCGTCAGAGGACGCGGCGGATTGATATCTTTTTCTAATCCTAAAGAAATGGATTGTGCTTCAAAATTCCCAATAACAACAGGTAATTTAACCGATGTTTCTTCATGTTCCAATAACAGCGCATAAGCTCCCGATTGAGTCTGGCTGTATGAGATCCCTCTAATGATTAATTTTTTATAATCCATTTAGCAAATATAAAATTTTTTGTTAATTTTCATTTAGGATTTATAGATTTTTACATTGTTTACGTTACAAAATCATTATATTTTTAAGCATTTTCTTTTCCGTATTCATAACGCATTGAATTGCAGCAGCCCGACCTGAGTGGAGCTCTTTTTCTTTTTTTGCAAAAAAAGAAAAAAGCGGGAACGGAGGGCGGATTAAGCTGCCCAAATCCTTACATGAGTTGAAACAAAAAAACCTGAATCAATGACTCAGGTTTGTATTTTTATGAAAACTAGATTAAGCTTTCAATGCTTTGATTTTCTCTGTCAATGCAGGAATGATCTGGAAAGCGTCGCCCACTACGCCGTAATCCGCAGATTTGAAGAAAGGCGCTTCTGCATCATTGTTAATCACAACAATCGTTTTGGAACTGTTAACGCCCGCCAAATGCTGAATGGCGCCGGAAATACCAACTGCAATGTAAAGATTGGGAGAAATTGCTTTTCCAGTTTGTCCAACGTGCTCTGTATGAGGTCTCCAACCGATATCGGAAACCGGTTTTGAACAAGCAGTTGCTGCGCCAAGAACGTTTGCCAAATCTTCAATCATTCCCCAGTTTTCAGGACCTTTCATTCCTCTTCCGGCAGAAACAACGATTTCCGCTTCTTTAAGATCTAATTTCCCTGAAGACTGCTCGTGATTGATCACTTTTGTATCTTCGTTAGCAATGCTTAATTCTTTCACTTCTTCGGAACCTGAAGCTGCATTTTCTTTAACTCCGAAAGCGTTTTGAGATACTGTTACGATAACACCACCTGCATCAGCTTTTGCGTGCATAAAGCCTTTTCCGGAGAAAGCTTTTCTCTTAACCTGGAAAGGTGAAGTACTCTCTGGAACATCTATCGCATTAGTGATCAATGAATAATTTTTCTGAATTGCCAACATTGGCGCTACAGAAGATGCATCTGTTGTATGAGGAAAAACAATAATGCTTCCGTCAGCAATTTGGTTAACTGCTTCTGCATAAGCCTTGGCACTGAAGTTTTTAAGACCTGCGTCTTTTACATTCACTACTTTATCTGCTCCATATTTATAAAGTAAATCCGAAGAATCTGTAGGGTTGATAGAAATTGCAGTTACTGAATCTCCAGTCTTTGCTGCAATAGCTTTTGCATAAGAAACCGCTTCAAATGCTGCTTTTTTGTAAACTCCGTTTATGTTTTCTGCGTATACGAATACTGCCATAATTTTAATTTTTTTAGATTAAAAGGTAATAGACGAAAGATGGTAGACTTTAGAAATATGATTTGAGAACAATATAAGTTCTGAATGTCTTTGCTTATATCACTTTCGCTTCTTCGTGAAGTAATCTTACCAACTCGTCCAGATTATCTGCAGAAACCAATTTCACCGCCGCTCTTGGCGCAACACTATCAAAAGAAACGGCTTCCACTTTCACTTCAGAATTAGAAGGTTCAACAACATTCAGAGGTTTTGTTCTTGCGGACATAATTCCTCTCATATTTGGGATAATCAAATCTTTTTCGTCAACCAGACCTTTTTGTCCTGCAACAACAGCCGGTAACTTAACCGAAATCGTTTCTTTACCACCTTCTATTTCTCTAACCGCAGTTGCTTCTGAACCATTAACATCCAATCCAACCGCTGCATTAACAAAAGCATAATTCAACAATTGAGCAACCATTCCGGGAACTGCTCCACCATTGTAATCTATAGATTCTTTTCCTGTAAGAATCAAATCATAACCTCCATCCTGTGCAATTTTTGCAATTTCTTTGGCTACAGAGAAACTGTCTTTTGCTTCGGTGTTTACTCTCACGGCATCATTCGCTCCGATTGCCAAAGCTTTTCTGATAACAGCTTCCGTTCCTGCATCGCCAACATTAACCACTGTTACCGTTGCACCCTGAGATTCCTGTAATTTTATAGCTTTTGTTAAAGCAAATTCATCTAATGGATTGATCACCCATTGGATTCCGTTTTTGTCAAAAGCAGATTTATCTGCTGTAAAATTAATTTTACTTGTAGTGTCCGGAACGCTACTGATACAAACTAATATTTTCATCTGTTAAATATATTTTTAATTTTTTATCGAATAAGAATCAATCTTAACGATAACTTTTGATGTTACTAAGTGTGGCTAATATATACAAAAAATACTATGCATGCATAATTTATTGTTATTTATTAAATAACATCGGAAACCGCTTTAATAGAGGGGTATTTAGATTATCTATAAATAATTACAACGATTTTAATCAAAATTTTCTGATTTTAAGAATCACAAATATTGAGGTTAAATTATCCAATTTTCACGCAATCAATAATTTTTTATTTCTTTACCTGACTTGCTCGGAATTCAATTTTGCTTGGCAAAACACGCGGGTTCATATTCAGCATATCGAGGACAAGATTTCCCATATCTTCCGGCTGAATTTTCCATTCATCTTTTTCCGAAGGAACATTTCCATTGAAATAAGTTGCAACAGAACCCGGCATTATGGTTGAAACTTTGATATTATACTTTCTAAGGTCAATCATCGCAGCCTGTGTAAAACCAACAACTCCAAATTTTGAAGCGTTATAGCCAGCACCATTTTCAAAGAAGTTAGTTCCAGCAAGACTTGCAATCGTGATGTAATAACCTTGAGATTTTTTCAATTCTTCAACAGAAGCCTTCAAAGTGTAGAAAGCGCCTGTCAAATTAGTTTCCTGCATTGCGTTCCAGTCTTCTATTGTCAATTCGTCAACCGGCTTGAAAATTCCTAAACCTGCATTAGCAATCACAACATCCAAGCTTCCGAAATTCTGAACAATCTTTTGAACAGCCGATTCCTCATCCTCGAAGTTCCTAACATCGGAACTCACTCCGAAAACACTTTCAGAAATTACCTTAAGCTCAGTCACCGCTTTGTCCACATCTTCCTGCTTTCTTCCACTAATAGCCACTTTGTGACCATTCTTCAATAATACTTCTGCGATTCCGAAACCGATTCCTTTGGTTCCACCTGTGATATAAATAACTTTTGACATAATTTTTTTGATTTAATATTAATAAAAAAGACAGCCTAAACTGTCTTTACATTTTTATCCTTTTGCGTAAAACTCAAAGAAATAAGGGATACTTTCTATTCCTTTGTAGTAATTGTATAGTCCATAATGCTCATTCGGTGAATGAATTGCATCTGAATCCAAACCAAAGCCCATCAAAACAGATTTAGCGCCAAGAACTTTCTCGAACAATGATGTAATCGGAATACTTCCTCCACTTCTGTAAGGCAGAACTTCTTTTCCAAAAGCTTTTTCCATTGCTTTTTTAGCAGCTAAAAATTCTTTGGTATTGCTTTCCAAAACGTAAGGCATTCCACCGTGATATGGTGTTACCTTAACTTTCACACTTTTCGGGGCAATTTTTTCAAAATACTTAGTGAATTTTTCTGTGATTTCTTCCGGAGTCTGATTGGGAACCAACCTCATTGAGATCTTAGCAAAAGCTTTGGAAGCAATTACAGTTTTTGCGCCTTCACCAGTATAACCTCCCCAGATTCCGTTTACATCAAGAGTTGGCCTGATAGATGCCCTTTCCAAAGTAGTATATCCTTCTTCTCCCTGGATATCATTGAGGCCAATTGATTTTTTGTAGCCTTCCGGATCGTCTTTTAGTTTGTTCATTTCTTTTCTATCTTCATCAGAAACGATTAAAACATTATCATAGAAACCGTCAATTGTAATATGACCTTTATCGTCAATCAAATCACCAATCATTTTTGAAAGAACATTGATCGGATTCGGAACCGCACCACCGTAAAGACCGGAATGCAGATCACGATTCGGACCCACGTAGACCTGTAGTAACCGTCGGTTGTTCATTAGAATAAATGTGAGTATCGGAAATTAAAATAACATCACAGCTCAGCTTTTCTTTATTTTCTTCCAGGAAATCTGCCAGACTTGCAGAACCAACTTCTTCTTCTCCTTCAATCAAAAATTTGACATTACAAGGCAGTGAATCGGTTTTCATCATCGCTTCGAACGCTTTGACATGCATAAAGAACTGTCCTTTATCATCAGCCGAACCTCTTGCAAAAATGATGAAGTTCTGTTGTTTTAACAACCGGTTCGAAAGGATCGCTTGTCCATAATTCCAAAGGATCGGCCGGCTGAACGTCATAATGCCCATAAACCAAAACTGTTGGCAAATTAGGATCAATTATTTTCTCTCCGAAAACGATTGGATAACCTTTGGTTTCAAGGATTTCTACATTGTCAGCTCCGGCAACCTTGAGATGTCTGGCCACTTCATCTGCGCATTTCAGGACTTCTGATTTGTAAGCCGGATCGGCACTAATTGAAGCTATTCTAAGGATATCAAATAATTCATCAAGAAAACGTTGTTTGTTCTCCTGGATGTATTGTTGTGTGTTACTCATTTTAAACTTTGTCAAAGATGAGAAAGTAAGGTTCGTAAAAATAAAAAATGTCCTGCAAACGCAAGACATTTTTTGTTATAATATTTTTATAAATTTATGATTAGTGAGCAGCTTTAGGTTCTTCTGCTACTGCTGGTTTGGCTTCCGGTTTTATAGCCTTTGCGGAATCTGTTACAATTGGCTGAACAGTTTTTGCGGAATCTGCCTTAGGTTTATATGTGCCATGAGGTGCATTCGGATCATCGTATGCAACAACTTCGTCTGTTTTTTTCAATACTCTTTTGTTCCCACCTGCAGGAAGATCACAAGACACAACTAAAATAGCAGAAGCCAACAATATAACAGATTTTTTCATTTTTTATAATTTAACGTGTCAAAAGTAGTAAAAATTGAGATTTTCTGCAAAATGTTTTTTGCAAAGTGTACGCAACATGTCATATTTACATAATTATCCTAGTCCAGATTTTTCTAAAGCAGCTAACTCAACCAATGTTTCTCATTCGCGAAGCGCGCCCCGGCGTAGGCGGAGCTCCTTTTTGCGAGAGGCTATGCCGAGCAAAAAGAGCGGGAGCTGGAGACGGATAAAGGCGCCCAAATTATTGAGTTAGTGAGTTGGAAAGTTACAGAGTTGGAGAATTTAGGTCAATAAAAAAACCTGACTCGGGTGAATCAGGTTTTATGATTTATTTTTTTCTTTCGAGAACTTCGTCCACCATTCCGAAACTTTTAGCTTCTTCTGATGTCATCCAATAATCTCTGTCAGACGCTTTTTCTACCCATTCGTAAGTTTGACCGGAATGGTTGGAAATGATGTCGTATAATTCTTTTTTCAGTTTCAGCATCTCTCTCAGGTTGATCTCCATATCAGAAGCTACACCTTGTGCACCGCCGCTTGGCTGGTGAATCATCACTCTGGAGTGCTTCAGCGCAGAACGTTTTCCTTTCTCACCTGCTACCAAAAGCACGGCGCCCATAGATGCAGCCATCCCGGTACAGATTGTTGCTACGTCCGGCTTGATAATCTGCATTGTGTCATAAATCCCCAAACCTGCATAAACGCTACCACCAGGAGAATTGATATAGATCTGAATGTCTTTGCTAGGATCTGAACTTTCCAGGAACAACAACTGCGCTGTTACGATATTCGCGACCTGATCATCAATCCCTGTTCCAAGGAAAATAATCCTGTCCATCATCAATCTGGAAAAAACGTCCATCTGTGCAACGTTCATTCTTCTTTCCTCCATAATGTAAGGCGTGAGATTGGTAGGGTTGAACATTCCCATATATTGATCGGTTACCAAACCGTTGTTTCCCATATGCTTAACTGAGAAATCTCTGAATTCTTTTTTAATGTCCATATTATATTTGGTTATTTTTAAATCTTGTTTGAGTTTGCAATTTCTGTTCCTTTGCTAAAGTAAGACTTTCTGTCACAAAATACGAAATAATTCGCTGTCCAATTTGTTTTTGAGTTGTGTCAGAAGAATTATTTTTTGGTAGATCTCTGTATTATCATCTTCATTACTAAGAGAATTTTTGAGGTCATTAATTAATTTAACCACATATTCTCTTTTATGTCTTAAAACAATGTCCGAAACCAATTTCGGAACCACCTCTTCCTCTGAACTGAAATAGATATTATACTTGTTCCAGTTACTTGTGTGATAGTTTTCTATGAGTGCACTGGCCAATTTTCCGGAAACTTCTTCATCCATAAAATCGAAGAAAAAATTACCTGATCGTAATTCGTTCTGGAGAATGCCTTCTTTGATTTCGGAAACGATTTTTTTATTGATATCCAATTGGATTTCGCAATCGTCTTCGTCCAGATGATTGAGGATTTCTTCGATAACCGTGATTTTATAATCATTACCTTCAGCATCTTTTCTATCAAGAACAAAGTCGCCGTATTTCAGCATCAGATCCACCAGCTTTTCTTCCTGAACCAACAATGGATTAACAGAAAAACCTGCTTCCTGAACGATTTCTAGTTTTGGCGTTGCTTTTTTTTCTTCAAATCTAGGTTTTGATTCCTGCTGCTGTGTTACATTCGTCTGAATCTGAAGTTCATTGAATAAACTCTGCTCGCTCAACCCGAATTTATTCGAGACTTCTTTCAGATAAACTTCACGCTTTAACGCATTTTGAACAAAGGCAACCGATTTTACTATATCACGGATTGATTCAGCTTTTCTGATTGGATCATTTCCAGCATCTCTGAGTAAAATCTCTGCTTTAAAATCAATAAAATCTTTCGCTTCTTTGTCAATAAAATTCTCAACAAATTCCTGCGGATGTTTTCTGGCAAAAGAATCGGGATCGTCTCCGTCCGGAAAAAGAAGAACACGGATATTCATTCCTTCAGACAACAACATATCGATGCTTCGGAAACTGGCTTTGATTCCTGCATTATCACCATCAAAAAGAATCGTGACGTTTTCCGTTAATCTTTTGATGAGTTTGATCTGTTCGGTTGTCAAAGAAGTTCCGGAACTCGCCACAACATTCTCTATTCCGGATTGGTGTAGCGACACAACATCCATATAACCTTCCACCAAAAGGCAAAGATTCTTCCTGGAAATGGATTGTTTGCTTTGATTAAGTCCGTAAAGAACATTGGACTTATGATAGATTTCGGTTTCCGGAGAATTGAGATATTTCGCCGTTTTGACATTATTCTTGAGAATCCTTGCTCCAAATCCAAGCACTCTTCCCGAAAAACTATGAATCGGAAAAATAACCCTGTCACGGAATCTGTCAATTCCTGAAGGTGTATTTTCCGGAAAAATGGATAAGCCAGATTTTTCTAATATTTCTTTTGAATATGCTTTTTCAAGCGCGAATTCCGTAAACGCATTTTTCTTTTCGGGCGAATATCCCAACTGAAATTTCTTAATAATATCATCCCGAAGTTCTCTTTCTTTGAAATAAGAAAACCCGATCATTTTGCCTTCTTCCGATTCCCAAAGCTGCTCCTGGAAAAAATCATTGGCAACTTCGTGAATTTTGTAAAGCAGATCGCGCTCTGTCTGAGATTGCTTTTCCTCTTCAGAATATTCGCGGACATTTTCCTCTATCTCAATTCCATATTTTTTCGCAGCATGGCGAAGTGCTTCCGGATAAGTAAAATTCTCAATTTCCATTAGGAAAGAAATGGCTGTTCCGCCTTTCCCGGTCGAGAAATCTTTCCAAATCTGTTTACTTGGGGAAACCACAAAACTTGGCGATTTTTCCTCATGAAAAGGACTCAAACCCTTAAAGTTAGAGCCCGCTCTTTTCAACTGAACATATTCGCCGACAATCTCTTCTACTCGTATTGTAGAAAATATTTTATCAATAGTTTCTTTGGTAATCACAATGTAAATCTAATCAAAAAATAGAAATTTAAAAAAAACAAATTTTCTACACATAACAACTTATTATTAAATATAATTAGGCACATAAATTGTTATGATTGAATCATTAATAAAAATATCATTAATTTTACGGCCTTTTGCTTACATTATTATTTAAATTCTATGAAATTACAGACAATTCTATTTGCTCTTTTAATCTATAATTTATCCTTTGCTCAAGTTGGAATTAATACAGCATCACCGACAAGAAAACTTCACGTTTCTGGTTCTATGAGAGTACGGGGAACAATCAATAAATCAGAATCTGCCGCATACAGCAATATATTAGTAACCGATGCTAATGGTAATATCGATTATACAACAAAAGCGAGCCTGCAGCCGACTCCACAACCAGGAACTTCCAATAAAGAAAGCTACAGCCAGATTTATAACATGACAACAGAAAGTGGAGATCCAAACAAAGCCCTAACCTGCGGAAAATTCAGTTTCTCTTTTGATACAGGCGCTTCTTCTAACATCAGATTCAAGTTATCTCAAAATCCTGGAGCTGCCGTAAGTGTTTATATGAGCATGGAACAAAACTGGGATGGCAACGGATATCAGTTTTATCAGGGCAAGGCTTCTTCGGACGATGCAACGGTAGCATTTACGTTTGATGCCAATAACTGGAATACTTATCAACAATTTGCCCAGGCTAACGTTGCCGATTTTGAACAAAACGTGATGCACTTCCAATATCCCGGTGATGCAGATTTTTACAGATTAACAATCTACCGGGCTCTTCAAAGAACAGGAACAACTAATTATGACTTTGCAGCAGTTTGCGAAAAATTCTAGAATATGAAAAAATATTTTTTTGCTACGATTCTAATTTCCGGTCTTGCATACTCGCAGAATACAAATGTTGGAATAGACACCAATTCGCCTACAAGAAAACTGGATGTTAATGGAGATCTGAGAGTGACAACAGGAGCTATTGTTACTAACAATTCTGCATATGACAGAATAGTTACGGCCAATAATTCTACAGGTGATGTAGATTACATTACCATTCCTGCTATTTTCCAGACATCAACCAATAACGTAGAAGTAAAGCGTTCGGTTTATCTTGCAACCGGAGCTATAACTGCCAACGAATGTAACTGCGGTGACATCACTTTTAGGATCAACAATAACAACACGCCGGAATTCAAACTGAATTCGACAACGATATTTGCTACAAATAATAACATCACCACATTTGATCTAGGTTACGGAATAAAACGCTGGTCAAACAATGCGTATAGCTATGCCAACAGAACAGTTACATTCACAACAGCAAATTATGCAACTTATCAGACTCTCGACGCGACAACTTTTCCTACAACAAATGATGCTGCCGGCAATACGGTAAGGATATATACTATTATTCCGCCAAAACAGAATCATCTATACAGACTTACATTATCGAGAACGAATAACAACAACACGACAACCTATGCATATGCTCTGGTTTGTGAAAGGTTCTATATGCAAACTTTATAATATGGGAAAGATTATATTTATTTCGATTGTATTTTTTTCAACATCCATTTATGGTCAAAATGTTGGCATTAATACCAATTCACCAACCAGAGCCCTTGATGTTAACGGAGATCTCAGAGTAAGAACCCTAACAGATAAAAGTACAGATGCAGCTTACAACAATGTCATTGTCGCAAATACCAACGGCGAATTTGATAAATGGGACAAAGCTAGTTTACTTTCAACAATCCAGACATTAGCTGTAGAAAACAAAAAACTGACTTATGTTTCCAACTCTCCTAACATTGGCAATACCGTAGATTGCGGAAAATTCAGCTTCAGGTTTAATACAGGTCCCGTTCCTCAAATCAAGCTTGTCTCAGGAAACTCAACTACAATATATTATACAATCATCCACAGAGTCAACAAATCTACCGACAGCTTTAGCGGAACTAATACCTTAGCTTCCGGACAGTCAGTAACCATTGGAAGTGGAACAGGAAACAACAGTACAACCGGCTGGCAAACTCTGGATGCAACTTATGCAAACAACGGATTGGATGAACTTTACATAACTTATCCCGGTGATAACAACCTATACAGAGTAACTTTTCTTGCCAGAAACAGCTCAGCAACTCAGTATTTCTATACGATGATCTGTGAAAAATTCTAGTTTCAAATTCCGGATTTGTAGAAATAAATATTTTAATTTTGCGAAAAATAAAAATGGTATTTCAAATCAATACACTTCCGGAATGGAAAGACGTTGTCAATCAAATCATTCCGAATCTTCAGCATAACATTCTCTTGCTTAAAGGCAATCTTGGCGCTGGAAAAACGACTTATACTCAATACTTACTGAAAGAATTTGGGAGCGATGATGAGATTTCGTCGCCAACCTACTCTATTGTCAACGAGTATGACACGCCAAAAGGAAAAGTTTATCATTTCGATTTGTACCGACTGAAAGATGTAACCGAAGCCTATGATTTCGGGATTGAGGAATATCTGGACAACGGATTTCTTTCTATTATTGAGTGGCCGGAAATCTATATGGATGAGCTGGAAGGCTATGATTTTCACGAAATGACCATAGAAAATACCGAATCCGGAAGAGAAATCGAATTTAATTAACACATACTGTAATTTGTGTTATCTTTGCCTAATATTTTTGATTAATGTTTTGATTTTATGAGCAGCACGTCAACCATATTTACGCCTTTTTCTGAAGAAGAACTGATTCCCAAGGAAGAAAAGTTAGAAGTAGTAAAAAAAGGAAAAACCTTCAGCATTGGTGTTCCTAAGGAAACTTGTCTGAGTGAGAAAAGAACATGTCTGATTCCTGATGCTGTTCAGATATTGGTCAATAACGGTCATAAAGTGATTATAGAAAATGGCGCCGGCGAAGGCTCACACTTCTCAGATTTGCTTTATTCAGAAGCCGGAGCAGAAATTACCAACGATCCAAAAGTGGCGTTTTCTCAAGATTTGGTGCTTAAAATCAACCCGCCGACAGAAGAAGAAATCGAGTACTTGAGACCTATGACATATCTGATTTCTGCTCTGCAAATCAATCTCAGGGACAAAGATTATTTCATCAAATTAGCGGCTAAAAAAGTCAATGCCATTGCGTTTGAATTCATAATGGATGAGTACAAACAATTGTCTTTGGTAAGATTGATTGGCGAGATTGCAGGTACCGTTTCCATTCTTTATGCATCAGAACTTTTGGCCATGTCCAACGGATTGATGCTTGGTGGGATTACCGGTGTGCGTCCAACGGAAGTAGTAATATTGGGAGCAGGAATCGTGGGCGAATTTGCAACGAAAGCAGCGATTGGCTTAGGTGCAAGTGTCAAAGTTTTTGATAATTCCTTGTCAAAACTACGAAGACTTCACACGTTGGTGGACAGCCGAGTTCCGACTTCAATCATCGATCCAAAAGAACTCACAAAATCTCTTAGACGTGCAGATGTTGTTATCGGTGCTTTACCAAGACTTAACCTGTCACCTATCGTAACGGAAGATATGGTGATGAAAATGAAAAAAGGAAGTGTCATCATTGATATTACCATAGATAACGGAAAAGTTATCGAAACATCGGAACTAACTTCTACTGAAAAACCGTTCATCATCAAGCACGGCGTTATCCATTGCGGATTGCCGAACCTGACGTCAAAAATGCCAAGAACAACTACGAAAGCAATCAGCAACTTCTTTTTGAGCTATCTGCTGGGTTACGATGAAGAAGGCGGTTTTGAAAATATGCTGGTTCACAAAAACGAAATCAAGCAATCCTTGTATATGTACAAAGGCCGACACACCAAGCTACTGATTTGCAACAAGTTCGATCTTCCTTACCACGACATCAACCTTCTGATTTTTTAAAATCAAACAATGCTCAAAAAACTTAAATTCTATTTTATCGGACTGGTTCCTGGATTATTAATCGTTTTCTTTGTCCTCAATCAGAAAGGTGCAAGCTGCTCGTATTTTCCCAATGACAGAGTGATTGCGGAAACATTGACCAAAGATTTTTCTTATTCTGACCAATTCAAAAAAGAAATGGAAGCGAATAAAATCTCTGAAAAATCCCTGAAAGACGATATCATTTCCAAAGGTAAAATCGATTTCGACAAAAGCAACGCTCAGAAAAAACCTTGTCCGGAATATATTCTGAATTATCCTAAAGACAATCCGACCTATGAAATCCATTATTCCAAATGCAAGGAAAAAGCGGAATTTATCGGTCTTAAAAAGTTAAAATAAACGATGAACGGCAAAAATCTTCTTCTACCCGATTATCTTTTATTTGGTGGGATTTTTGTTATTTTTTTCCTGTTGGTTCTGAGTTTTTTTCTCTTCGGAAAATATAAATCCGTAAAGGCAAAAAATAAGCTCCTCGAAGACAATTTCAAAACGCTGGAAAGCAAATTAGACAATGTAAAACTGGAGCAGATTGAGACCAAGCTCAATCCGCATCTTTTCAAAAACATTCTGAATTCCGTGCAGTCGCATGCTTATCAGACCTACATTTCATTGGACAAACTGGCCAATATTCTGGATTACATTCTCTACGAAAGCGGCAACAAATTTGTCAGTCCAAAAGAAGAACTGGATTTTGCAATGAATCTCATCGAAATCAACAAAATCAAAATCAATCCTTTGTTCGATTTCAGAATTAAGACCAAAATCAACAAAGAAGATCCTGTTTATCAGGAGAAAGTTTTTGCACCGCTGATTTCTGTTGATTTGATTGAAAACGCTTTTAAACACACAGATTTTCTGGCCCAGGATTCTTTTATTTCCGTTAATTTAGTTTTGGATGACGGAACATTTGAAATGAAAGTTTCGAATAAAATTTCAGAGAAAACGCCGTTGCAAAAGGAAAACAGTGGATTCGGAAGCAAGTCTTTTGACCAACGTTTGAAATTGATTTACAAGAATCATTACAAACTCAGCAAAAATATCAGTAATGGTATTTTCACAGCACATCTAACCATTAATCTTTCAGAATTTTATGATAAAGTGCGTTATTCTGGACGATGAGTTACTGGCAATCAGCTACTTGAAATTGCTTTGCAGTGAAATGGAAAATATCGAGGTGGTCAAAGCCTTTAACAATCCAAAAGTTTTTTTACAGGAAATCAACGACATCGATTGTGACATTTGTATTCTTGACATCGAGATGCCTGGAATGAACGGTCTTCAAGTTGCTGAATTAATCCAAGACAAAAAAATTATTTTTACGACGGCTTACAAAGAATACGCAGCAGAAGCTTTTGACCTTGATGTGGTGGATTATGTGCGGAAACCTATCAAAAAAGAACGCCTCCAGCAGGCTTTTGAAAAGGCAGAAAAATTACTCGGCGAACAGCGAAAAAATCAGTTTTTTGAATGGAACACCAATCTGGGCAAAACCCGAATTTTTGTCAGTGATGTAGTTTACATCAAAACATCGGAAATCGATAGTCGTGATAAGGATTTGAAGCTGAAAAACCATTCAGAAATCATTCTTAAAAACTTAAGTTTTAAAAATTTATCCGAATTATTGCCCCAGAAAAATTTTGTTCAAATCAACAAAAAAGAAATGGTTAACATCGATTTTATTAAGGTTTTTTCCTCTTCGGAAATTATTCTGGATTTGGCTTCATCAGAAGGAAATCCAATAAAATTAAATATCAGTGATACGTTTAAAAGCCAGGTTTCCGAAAAACTTTCGAAATAATTTCAGCGCAGAAAAAGGCCGATTCATTACATTTTTGAATTTGATGTAAAATTCATATTCAAAAACTTCTCAACTTTACATCTTGAAAATTAGGTAAAATTTAAGTCAATGATTATGGCAAAGTACAGGAATATTATATTTTACGTTACAACAATTTTGGTTTTTTCGGCTTTGATGTATTGGTTTTTTGTGGAAGGAAAAACGCTGGAAGCCGGCGAAAACATTATTCATAAAACCAGCAACGGCACAATGTGGGACAATTTTGTCGACTCATTTATGACCAACCTGCATCATCCGCTGGCATTGCTTCTTATCCAAATCGTCACAATAATTTTTGTGGCAAGATTGTTCGGCTGGATTTGTATGAAAATGAAGCAGCCTTCTGTTATTGGCGAAATGATTGCCGGGATTGTCTTAGGACCTTCGCTTTTAGGACTTTATTTTCCTGAATTTTCAGCTTTCCTTTTCCCAAAAGAATCACTTCCTAATTTACAGTTTCTCAGCCAGATAGGATTAATACTGTTTATGTACATCGTGGGAATGGAGCTGGATTTGAGCGTTCTCAGGAAAAGAGCGCACGACGCCGTTGTCATCAGCCACGCTAGTATCATCATTCCATTTGCATTGGGAATAGGATTGTCCTATTTCATTTATAAAGAATTTGCGCCGGATGGTGTCCAATTCAGTTCGTTTGCGTTGTTCATCGCCATTGCGATGAGTATCACGGCATTTCCGGTTTTGGCGAGAATTGTGCAGGAACGGAATCTCCAGAAAACCAAACTTGGAACCATTGTCATCACTTGTGCTGCAGCCGATGATATTACGGCCTGGTGTATTTTGGCAGCCGTGATTGCAATTGTAAAAGCCGGTTCTTTTGCCAGCTCAATTTATGTCATTCTGATGGCGATTGCCTATGTTTTTCTAATGATAAAAATCGTGAGACCTTTCCTGAAAAGAATTGCCGAACTGCAATCCGGTAAAGGAATTATCAGCAAATCGATCGTTGCAATTTTTTTCTTAACACTGATTATCTCGGCTTATGCCACGGAAGTGATTGGAATTCACGCATTGTTTGGAGCATTTATGGCCGGAGCGATAATGCCGGAAAATGTGAAATTCAGGAATCTTTTTATTGAGAAAGTTGAAGATGTCGCATTAGTTTTACTATTACCATTATTCTTTGTTTTTACAGGATTAAGAACCCAAATCGGATTGTTGAATGACGGACATCTCTGGATGACGGCAGGTCTGATTATCGCGGTCGCTGTGACGGGAAAATTCATCGGAAGTGCCCTCACTGCAAAATTCCTGAGAATCAATTGGAAAGATAGTCTCACAATCGGTGCTTTGATGAATACCCGAGGTCTTATGGAACTGATTGTCCTCAACATCGGCTATGATTTGGGCGTTCTAAGTCCTGAGATTTTTGCAATGATGGTTATAATGGCCTTGTTTACCACCTTTATGACGGGACCTTCTTTGGATTTAATCAATTCTCTGTTCAGAGGAAAAAAGTCAATGAGCGATGAAGAAAATAGTGATAATAGTGGAAAATATAAAGTTTTGCTTTCATTTGAAAATCCGGAATCCGGAAGTACACTCTTGAAGCTTGCTGATAATTTCACTAACAAAATGAACGGTAACAAAAGTATTACCGCAATGACCACTGCGCCTGTGGAAGGACTTCACACCTTCGATTCCGACAGTTATGAAGAGGAAATGTTTTCTAACATTATCGACACATCGCAGGAGCTGAAGCTGGAAGTCACTACCCTTTTCAAAGCTTCCAATGACATCGAAAATGATTTGGTGCATATCACTAACAAAGGTAACTATGACTTGCTTCTGATAATGCTGAGAAAATCTATATATGAAGGAACGTTGCTTGGAAAATTGCTGGGTTTTACGACCAAAATCATTAATCCAGAAAAGTTACTGAACACAGTTAAAGGCAAATCATATATCTTCAATTCTTCTCCTTTCGATGATTTTACGTTGAGCATACTGGACAAAACCAATATTCCTGTGGGAATTATGGTTGACAAAAACTTCGAAAGTGCAGATAAAATTTTCATTCCGATTTTTGATTTGAGCGATTTTTATCTGGTTGAATATGCCAAGCGACTCATCAATAATAACGATTCTCAGGTCATTATCTTGGATGCTGCCGGACAAATCCGAAGAAATACAGAAATACGCGAACTAATTAGGAATATCGAACATATCGCACCGAATCACATCACGCTTTACAACGAGAAAACCATTGAAAAAGAATTTCTTGAATCTCAGGATCTGATGCTCATCAGCAGCAAAAGCTGGAAAAACCTGATTGACACCAAAAGTCTCTGGTTATCGGATATTCCATCAACGTTAATTATTTCAAATCCATAATTTTTTTTGAATTTAATAAAATTAATTCTATCTTCGTTCTGTGAAAACTACAAGCAGAACATATTATTACGCAATTCAAAACCTGAAACAGGATTAGGATTCGTATATAGAAATATCAAAACCTCGTCCTGATGACGGGGTTTTTTGTTTTTTAAATCGATTAGAAAAATATTAAAGATGAAGATAGGAATTATCGGAACCGGATTAATCGGAGGTTCCATTGCATTGAAATTAAAAGAGAAAAACTTCACCAATTTCGTTTATGGAATTGACCAAAATGAATACAACCTCAATAAAGCACTTGAACTTAACATTATTGATGAAAAAGCAGGTTTCGAAACAGGAATCCAAAATTCGGATTTGATTATCATTGCAATTCCGGTAGATTCGGCCAGGAAAATATTATCTGATGTTTTAGATTTGATTAATGATAATCAGGTTGTAATGGATGTTGGTTCCACGAAATCCGGCATTGTGGACTCTATCAAAAATCATCCGAACAGAAAACGTTTCGTAGCGTTTCACCCGATGTGGGGAACGGAAAACTCCGGTCCGAATGCGGCAACCAAAGATAGTTTCACAGGAAAAGCAGCCGTGATCTGCAACAAAGAAGAATCCGACGACAGTGCTTTAGAACTTGTAGAAAAACTCATTGAAACATTAGAGATGCATCCAATCTATATGAAGGCTGACGCACACGACATTCACACGGCTTACATCTCTCATATTTCGCATATTACTTCTTATGCACTTGCAAATACGGTTTTAGAAAAAGAGCGTGAGGAAGATACTATTTTTCAGCTAGCGAGCTCTGGTTTCTCGAGTACGGTTCGTCTGGCAAAATCTCATCCGGAAATGTGGGTTCCGATTTTCCGTCAGAACAAAGAAAATGTCTTGGATGTTCTGAATGAACATATTACGCAGCTGAGAAAATTCAAGCTTTGGAGAAAGAGAATTTTGATTATCTGGAAGAATTGATTGTGAATGCGAATAAGATCAGAGGGATTTTGGATAAGTAAAATTATATTTAGATAAAATACGGTTTTCCGTAATTAATTTCATTTTCAATGATTTAGTTTTGTTTTAGATTCTAAAAACTAATCAATGAAAAAAATTTTCTTAACAAGCATATTTGTAATCAGCATTATTTCTTGCAGCCAAAAATGGGAATATAAAACAATTACTTATAAAGGAAGTGAACAAGACGAACTCGCAAAATTTGCATCAAAAAAAATCGATATAGCAAACAGTTCCCTTAACTCATTAGGCGAAGAAGGCTGGGAATTGGTAGATGTTTTCGAGAAGACAGAAACTGTTCATCCTAATTTTGGAAATACCGAATATGTTACTGGTTTACAACCAAATGTCAGAACTTCAGAAATTAGTTTTGTTTTTAAACGCAAAAAATGATTATTGTAATCTTTATCATTCCATAGGAATCTAATCAGTTGAGATTCCTATGGAATGACAAAATTGTATCTTATGACTAATCTTATTTTATGTTGAATCTGCAGCCCGGCTTGAGCGGAAATCCTTTTTACGCAACGAAGTGGAGTGAAAAGATTGGGAGCGGAAGACGGATTAAGCTGCCCTAACCACTCTACTTATCAAACTGATTCGGATGCAGCTTCTTAATATCATCAACAGTTCCAAGAACTTTATCTTTAAGAGAATCCTGGTATTTTTGTAATTTTTCAGAAACTTCGGAATCGCACGTCCCGATGATTTTCGCTGCGAGAATCCCGGCATTGGCAGCACCATTCAAAGCAACT